>JAZGTJ010000962.1:0-70332 GCA_036877575.1 Botia almorhae
CGGAGGTGAAGGACGGCTATATATATGCGTCGTTGCGTGCTGATTGGTTGGATTACATGACCGTGCTCCTCCCGAACTTAGTTAATAAAACTTCATATAAATAACTATAAATATATATATCGTTATCTATATCATATATCAAAAACATTCATATATATATATATATAGAGAGAGAGAGAGAGAGAGAGAGAGAGAGAGAAAGAGAGAGAACTTTTCTGATAAATTTGAGAGAACTTTTAGAGAAGATTAGCCAATGTTCTGAGCATGTCCCCTGTTATCGGAGATCAAATCTAAGTCACCTTCATTTTAACGTGGGGGTTACTGCAAGCAGTGAAGTATACAGTAGAACATGTACAAAATAACTCTTGGGAGCTCTAATTTGCCTGTGCATTTCTGAACCCAAAACCTGCACAAGTATCACATCTGAAATGCTGAGTGATATGGAAATGAGGTTTACAGCACTCTGATCATGTTAATAATGCTAATCCTGGGATTACGGGCACATTTTCAAGGTGCAATTACATCACCAAGCATCTTGGGATCACCATAATCAGAGATTCTGCATAAGACTTCATCATAATCCTGTCTCATCCTTATTAACTAGTTGGTGCCATCCAGAGTCTTGATAAATAACAGTTTTACAAGACTTTGTTTTACATCAAATAAACACAAACTCACAGAACCTAGATCAACGCGTTATTTTTGCGTTATCAAAGACCCTAGCATAAATGCTTGAAGTCTATGCCTGAGAGTCATATTTGAGAACGCTATGTTGCAATTTATTATGGCTCAAGGTCAATTCAGCACAACTATTTGTCCTACTGATAAACATAGTTAAAACATAAACAATCACACCTATACAACTGAATGTATACCTAATTGTTTATGCAGATTTTTCTTTGCACGCCAAGATAAAAAGTGCAGGACCCAAATCATCATTCATACGTAAACTTGTCAGATGAATTTATTAAACTTGCCTCTAGTGTCTTAGATAACGGTTCCGGTGTAAATTTAAACCTTTCCAGCAATGCGATATACATTAGGTGAATTTTCAAACAAGTGATACAGACCTTGTGTGCTTGTTAAAACTAAAAACTGGCACTGAAAGGACATAAGCGTAAGATCCAACCTATCTCTCAAAACTCTGCTGCTTCAGTTTTGTTAGGGCTCACTGGCACAGTGCCACCTGGAGGACAACAAAAACGTATATACAATAATTACAATCAAAATACCCTTAAAATCACTAAAATACCACAATTGTCGACACTTTTATTGCCGGGGTTATATATATATTCTTTTAATATATATTATTTTAAATAGTTTCTAGTTGTTATAGTAATGTGCCAAAAAAAACTGGCCCTCCCAATTAAGCCTGAGTTTTTTCTCCATTTATTTTGAAGTTTTGGTTCCTTGCCACCGTCATCTTTAGCTAGGTCACTGAGAGACTGCTGCCCCTAGGTTTATACTTAATTTACATTTATGCATTTGGCAGACGCTTGACTTACATTGCATTATACTATACATTGATTCTGGGATCGAACCCACAACCTTGGCGTTGGGTAACGCCATGCTCTAACCACTGAGCTACAGGAAAGCTAATTTCTGCTATAATATCCGAGGTGTTCGCCCTTAGATGTACTTGTTTCCTAGCTTTGGTGTAGCGCTTTAGGCTGTCAGTGTCCTGCCCCGACCTTAATTTTTTTTATGTTAGGGTAAGTCGTGCCCAGTATAAGGCTGGTGGTCTGGGTGACAGAGCAAGGAAGGCTGCAATAAGAGTCTCTTTTAAAGCAGTGGTTGTCAACCTTTTTAACATCAAGCCCCCCAAACACTCACAATTTGTGAATATACGATTTTCCTCAGAGATGAACTGAAACATTAAATCAATGAAGCAAAAAAGTGTTTTTGCACACCTCCGCGCACGATCCGAGGGGGCGTGGCATTTACCACAGTGGTTCTTAAAAAAGTGTCACGCAGCAAAAAATATTATATAATATCTTAAACACCAAACACAGCACGCACGGATGGTAAAGTTTTGGTAGTTAGTTGTATGGGGTGATAACTTTATGTAGAATTAAAACGAAAATGCACAGATTTACCGCCTCAGGAATGAAGATACTTCGTTCTTAGAACTGTTAATCGGTCGATTATTACTTAATGACTGCTCTTACTACTTAAATAAAACAAAATTTATTTTACTCATACCAAATATCACAATTTTACTTATTCCAAACTCAGAATAAGCATTTACCGCCTTAACATGCATGCGATGTATACGTTGACATTTTTTCATAGCTGGACTTCATAGGTTGAGTTCTAATTTATTGTTGAATGACTGTTGTATTTACGACTTTACGACGATTTTTAAAATTACTTTGAAACCTTTAACGTTATATTTACTTTATTAGACAGCGTCTTTTATTTTGACAGATGACGTCTTGCGCTACGTCGTCGTGCGTTTTGTGTTCCGCTGCAGGGCGGGAGTTTCATCTGTGTGCCTCGTTTTGTTTACAGTAATTTTAACTGAAAATAATGAGCCTTTACTCATTTACAAAGTAATCCGATTGTCATCACAGGTAACTGAATTAATGCTGTTTTCATGCAATAATATTATTACAATAGGAGAAAATAACTTGCATAATTCATCTTTTGGCATATGCTTATGAAAACGTTTATTTGTCTGTTGTCGATAAAACAACATTTTAATTAACCTGCAATTAGTTATGACAGTAAGCCGATACTGTCAGTATAACTTTTGTAGCATTGACGCGTGCAGGTGAGATATGTCAAATCAGGTCACGTCAGAATGAAGTGATCGTGTGGATCTGTCAAATAAAGTTCATTTTTAAGCATTATAAGCAGCCAAGGATGGTGTTTTCAGTCTTTGAACACAGAAACAGCAGTATGGCTGCGGCTCCAGTGGAGTACACCATAGGTGGAGTCAAAATAAACTTCCCATGCAAAGCTTATCCCTCTCAGCTGGCCATGATGAACTCGGTAAGATCTGATTTGTTATCTGCGAGGGGGCTGAATATTACATGGTTTTTCATAATGACAAATACGTCTCATTTGCATATTTAAATAATACGTCCAAATATTTGCATACAACGCTGTTGGACTAGTCTTTTGGTTTCGCTCTATTCACCTGTCTCTTTTAAAAGATCATTCGTGGGCTCAATCATAAGCAACACTGCCTGCTGGAGAGTCCTACTGGTAGTGGGAAGAGTCTGGCTCTTCTGTGTTCAGCCCTTGCTTGGCAGCAAGCACAAGTTGGTATGTCTAAAAACCTTATAATACTCTGATCTTCTAATATACCACCCTAACTCTGTAAATAGAGGGGACAGTTACATTTGTGTGCATTCAAAAAAGTATTATTTTGAAATCCAAGCTTGCGTTTCAAAACCTGCTGCGTCTTATATATATTCAGTTTATCAAAAGAAAGTACAAATACTCAGAAGTACCTTTATTATGTGTGTCTTTGTCAATATTTAGGTAAGGAGCAAGATGCGAGTAGTAGCAGCACGGGTGACTGTAAGAAACCAGCAGTGGCTACTCCATGTCAGTGTGTGTGCCACAGTCGAGACGCTCATGCAACATCCAGCAGTACAACATCCAAACCTCCTGTGGTTAATCTTACTGCTGAAGGCACATCTGTTCAAGCTACAACCCCTCTTTTAAAAGGAGGCGAGTGCTCTCTGAAGCTAAATGGTAAAAAAATGGTGCAGTGTTTTATACAGAATTTTGCCCCTCCCCCGTTTTATTCTAACTATACAATAAACAAGCATACTTTTTGTAGCATTAAGCACATTTGATATACAAAAATTAAAACTTAAGTCTTTTTGTTCAGTTCATTAATTTGCTGGTTTATAAGAGTCATCCATTCATGAATCAGGCTATATTGTGCTACACTTGTTTCTGCATGGAATTAGTAAATATAATGCAGTACAAAGATGTCTTTTAATCCTCTTCGTATTATTTTACAGTCATTTTATTTCATCACATTCAACCCTAAATCTAATCTAATGCATTCTGTTGCTACATATTCATTAAGCTTATATTCTTTCTCTGCAGTCAGTGGTGACCAGCCAAAAAGGTCCACTTTGTCCTCCCGTCTCTCTGAGAAGCTTCAAGCCTCCCTTACCACTGACAGGGAACAAGACGATGATTTTAAGATGGATAGGAAGCGCATTCGTACACCAGTCACCGAGCAGAAGGTACCAATACAAATAGCCTTTATTCCTTCAACACGATTGATTGAAACTTCTTGAAAGTTCTCACACTTTTTCTGTTCACAGAGTAACAAACGGCGTTGTCTGGAGCGAGGAGTGATTTACATTGATGATGAAGATGAGGAGGATCTGGAGAAACCTGTGCCTGGAGAACAGAGGACCACAGAGCCGAACAGCAACTCCAGGCCTGACAGATGTCAGTCACAACCACAATGTTGTGTAAGTTCACCTCAGGCACATTTTCTATCTTTAATTTGGAAAATATGATGTATTATAGACAGATGGAATATAAAACCATGTGATTATTTCTGGCCACTGGGTGGCAGCAGAGGATGGTTGATAAGTGATTCAAAAGCTTCAAGGAAATGTTAGTGGATTCATTGTGGATTTTTTACACTATCAGTGCTTTTGAATACTATGCATTGTCTGCAAGAAAATATCTATGTTTAATTATTGTATTTTCATGACCATTGTGCTGCAACAAGCCGTATTGCTCCAGATAAAAAGCACACACGCATAGTTGCTTTCAACTCTTATAAATGAGGCTGTTACCAGAATATCTACTACAGTAAAATATATGACTAAATGCAGGAGTGGTGTTTTCACACAGGTTCGAGGGGTGCTTGGTTTAAACCCACAGACTTCATAAGTCATTCAGTCTTTCAGATTGTACTTCAAAAACCGGCCCACACTTTATCTGTAATTTGATACCGTCAAACAGATAGGGGCGCATTTAGTTTCTTCAGACATCTACAAACAAGGCTTTTGCAACAACCTGAGTCTTGATTTTGATCCAGCAAATGTCCAAACAAGGTCACTCATTAAGTTTGTCTATAAAGATAGTCCACTTGGCATGTAAGGAGAGGCTGTTATATCGGACTGTATGTTGCAGCTCAGCATCTCGGCACTTTCCGAAAAGACCTCTTAGATAACCTGATGCAGTGTAACAAACACCGTAGGTATTCACATGGTGAAAAGAATCTGTCAATGTGATCGCTCATCACACCGTCGGACATATTGCTTACAGCCGGCGCAGTGGAAAAGGGAGTGATTTGTATTATGAGTTCCTCAAGATTGGTGGAATGTTACCAAAAGGAGGCGTGGCCAGCTCGATGGGCGGGCTGGGGGAGGTGGGCGGGCGTGGCGGAGAAAGCGAGGGCTTTAGGTTTCACTCTCTCACCTGACACCGTTCTCGGCCCCTGCCAACGCTGACTGACATCTTCAATGGGCCCTTTGAAGCAAGCTCCAGTTTAATTAAGAGGTTTGCCTTGCTTGGCAGTGATCTGTGAAAGCCTGGGATAAATATTGAATGGGGTTCACCCGCTGGTTACCGCGCTCCAGGGATAAACAGGTGCTTTGTGAGATTGGGGATTTGTGGGGTGGGGGCGCTCCGGGGCAGCTATCAGGGGGGCTATAGGCAGTAAAGACCTCACTGAAATGCTTCACTTGCTGTCTCTGTCTCTCGCCCCGCTATCTCTTTCTCTCTCAGTCCATCTGTACGGTGAGGGTGCAGTGGCCCGGGCAGGCGGACAGTGTGAGATTTCAGTCTCTCAGGTGTCGGGCCCTCAGAGTAAGTCTGTTGAAATGCAGTGTCTATTGTTCGCGCTCGCACTCAGACCTGCATCTTCCAGCGGGGCCATTGTAAAGCGCAGACTATCTAGCATCACCATCTCAAACACAGAAGCTGCTCTCTCCACACCTCACCTGGCAAACAGAAACGCCACTGTCTGACAGAACAAACCCAGCTCTTATCATATTTTTCAACAGTAACTGATAAGTACTTGGTGGGATCCACCTTAGTTTCACGTATCCGTTACTCCTAACGTTTTGCACTTTGAGCGCGCCATACAGTTGCGCAATGTATCATAAATGTGTATATCGCTATATGCATATTGCAATGATTTGCCAAAGTTGAATTATTTTAATACCTCAGAGAGTTATTAATAGTCAGTTTTTAGGTCATTACAAATAGCAGAGCGACTGCTGTCAGAAGTTGTATTGTTGCTTTCTTTTCTCAGAAAAAATGTTAAATGTGTATGTTGGGTATATAATTTTCAGAATTTTATTTTAATATAATTCTTGATTTTACAGTTTTCGCATTATTGTATCGCTTATTAAGTTACCGCATATCACATTTTCCTTCAAAATCGTACTGCCCTACCACAAAGTGGTTGATGGCTTTCTTATTTTATGTGTTTGTCGTCTGTGTGCTGGCCCTGAACTGTAACTAGCTGTTGAGTCCCATATGAGCTGTGAAACGTTGTCATTAGACACCCACGTTGCTACAAACCCCCGCAAACCTTTTCTCAATACCTGCTCTCATTTATTAGTACCCGAACAATGGTCGCATTTTATTAGCAGAGCAATGAGCTGCTAGATGCATCTGCAGGTGTCTGCCCCTGACTGGAACAGCATGCTTGGGTTAACGCTCCCACACAATGCCTCGCACTGTTTTATTGCGAGCTGCTGTTGAGGTCTGGAGCGGGCCGAGGCGCAGCTCTCCTCTCCGCTGATACCGGGGCCTCGCAGGGAAAGAATGCGCCACTCCGCCTGAATGTGTCTGCGGCGGCAGGCCCGGCCAATGGAGGCTGTTATCTGCATTCCAGGGGTGTCTTATTTGCTGCACGGCAGCGAGAGGGGCCGAAACCGTGGCAGGCTGTGTGTAACAGATACCCTTGTGTCAGCTGTTTCCTGCACGGCTGCTGACAAGGCCTCCCGTTCACAATCAGCCCTTTCTCTCCCCCTACAATGAATAAGTAATTATTCAGTATAAGAGGCAGGATACTTGGACTGGCCTATTGAATGTGGCAGCAACAGGTAAGGTGATCAATAGGGCCGAGAGAACCAGAGCCCCGGCGCGTAACCCGCCCCGCAAAGCCGTAACCTTAGCTGCTGCCAGCTCACTGTTTATTTAGCACGTCGGATCTGGTCTTTGTCCTGCCGGGGGAATGGGCTCACATTCGCTTTCATTCTATCACTTGCTGTAATATTTAATGGCAAACAAGGTTTTGAGAGGCAGATTGAGTAACCAGACCCGGAGCTCCTCAGTGGAGTGCAGGCTAAAGGACAGCTTGATCCCTCATGTGAAGGTGTAACACACGCCGTGACTTAGCATTTGTTTATGAGGGTTAATCTTACTTGTCACTCTCAGGAAAAGAAAGTACTGTTATTTGGGAGGACATTGGCCTCTACGGGGGGTCGCTTTTCTGCCCACGGTAATCTAGTTTTATCGTCGTGCCTATCAGTGGGCCCGCCTAAAAAAAAGCAAAATATAAGATTGTTTGCAATATCCGTAAGCTCTAAACATCCCTCGTTCATTACATGTTTGTTTATGAAGTACTGTGGCTAATTTAATTATAGGTTTTAGCTCCTGATAACAGCAAAGCTATCCGTGTTCAGCTTAATGTTTATGCATGTTTAAATCCACAAAATCATTGTAAAAATGAGCAAAGCTTTTCCTGCTGGGCCTGTCTATCAGCAATCATAAGAACATTATAATTGTATGGGAAAACACGGATTCTTCAAATAATTGGTCAATAGGTCAATAATTATCAACTGCGGCCAGTCCTGGCTGACTATCTCATCTATAGCAGTTGTAGATCTAGCGCACATTAACGATCTTTTAATGTAAGCTTTTCTTGTTTTATGAATACAGTATTTCAGCATTCAGACAATAGTGCCGTCTCCACAGAATGAAGCAGTGGCTCTATTTGACACCAGCTGTGTAACACATGAGTTGTGTGTCATTTCAGTGAATGGAAGTGGAAAGTGGGACACTTAAAATGCTCATACCATCCTCAAGATCAGTTTCACCACTGGATCTGGCTGCAGGCATGCATGGCCCTTTGTGTGAAAGCTGCAATTAAAGTGATCCAATCAGGAGCCAGTACCATGAACAATGGGTCGGTCTTAAATTACAGCCTTGCTTGGGGTCATTCTGTCTTGACTTATAGCATTTCCCTGTTATGTGAACGATTATCTATATGGCCGCTAAAACAATAAGCTCATTCATGATCTGGGCAAACCAGCGCTGTTGCGTTGTTTCAAGTAGGTTGTTTCTCTTTGTAATGTCTGCGGTTGACTTGTTTTCCTCTTTTTGTGTCCAACAGTCTCCCGTGTCTTGTTCTCTTTGTCCTTGCGGCAACCTCAAAGCGGGGCAGAAAATGGTTGAAAAGGGCAACGAGAAAGACAAAGAAGGAGGTGGAAGGAGAAAGTTGCCAAAGATCTTCTTTGGCACACGTACTCACAAGCAGATCACACAGATCGCACGGGAGCTGAAACGAACGCTTTACTCCAGCGTTCCCATGACGATCCTCTCCAGTCGAGACCACACCTGCGTCCACCCCGAAGTGGTACCTCACGCCAACCGCAACGAACGCTGCAAGGAACTGCTGGAGGCCAAGAATGTGAGTCATCCCCCCCTTCCCAGGTTACACCATGTGACATCTGCACCACCTTTGAGCAGACGTTCTTTATTCATCTGTCATAATCAGAGCCCCTCACAGAGTTCAGTAATCTCAGACATCTCCTGGTTCACAGAGTTCAAGGCCTCTTTTGGGATCTGAACCCTGAGCTCTGTCAGTATTAGCAGGTATTGTGAGAGAAACCTACAGATTCTCAATTAACCTTATAGGAAAGGCGTTAGTTTGTCCTAAAGCTTCTACTTATGTCGCTCTCATTTTTTACAGCTTGTACAGAAAGATTTCTGTCTTGGCCTTAGATCTTCCTTCTAGTTCCTCTGTTATTTCCATTGGAACAACCAGTTATGTCAGTTAAAGTGTCCTTTAACTCATTTTATAATGTTCAATCTATCAAACTGTATTTATAAAAATTATCACATTTGAACGCAAAGTTGTCCAAAGTGCTTTACAGAAAAAATGCAAATGAAAAAAGAAAAAAACACAGTTCAACGGAGAACTATGCAAAGAATATTTATTAAAGTAAAAACAGAACATGGAAAAAAAATTTGGATGTTATTTAGAAAGCCTTTACAGAGGGACACATAACAGTGACAATTCTCTATTCAGTGAAGGGTTTGTTAAAATGATAACCTGAAGATTTGGTTTTTGGTTATATATTTATTTGTTTGTTTATTTGTGAACTCTCACCATTTAAGTGTGCAGTGGCCTGTGCCTCGTTCCATCTTTGAGTGCTGACAAAAACTGGCCTATTTTGTGCACTCAACCCATCACGAATGTGTTTCCCATTCAAAGTCATGAATTGAATCTTCTGAACGGAGATTGACCCAGTCTTAACTGTGGAAACAAATACCTCGTTTCCTGATCTTCACACTGGCCTGCAGGCCAAACAGCAAGTGTGGCACTTATTCTGTGAAGAGCTTCTCTATTCACTGTAACACTGTCGCAGGAAAAGAAGACGAGCTGCCTTCAGATTAACGACCCTGTAATACAAACCCTCACTTTAGACATTCACAAACTTAATCTCTGTCACCAAAGCTGTGCAAAGCAGTAACACACCATAATATCCCCAATCAGTCATATAGACCTTTTTGCACCCCTGTCAAAGACTTCAGACACACTTTGTTCCAGCGGGAGATTCCGTAGCGTTCGTGTCGCTCGGCCCCTGACCATCGGGCGGCTCGCGTAATGATACCTATTACACTGTCACCACAGGTGTCCGCTCACCTCTCTGCTGTGTCGCATCCCTGCACATGAAAGAGGGAAAGATCGTGCCGACAATCCGACTCAGAGAGATGAGAGAATGAGCTGTCGGTTTTCTCATCCTCCCTGGGGCTCCATCTCTTGTGTCCTCTCATGAGCTCCATTCTGTCTTTATTCTGCTGTCCTGGCTCTACTGAATGCCTAAAGCCAGTAGGCCTTTCAGACGCTTGTCGTGGGTCACACACCCTTCAGTGGTGCCGTCATCACCCTCATAAGAGCTGGAGGACGGGGGATAAAAACGGCGCGGCTGGGCTGACGTTTATCCCATGCTCTCATTAAAGGCTAATCCCTCTCTGAGTATGTATCGTGGAAGCTGCCATCAGCTTTTCAGCAGAGAGCTACGGGCTCCGGTGAAGTACCGCACAATGCACAGACGCTTCCTTGTCTGCAGGGAGACGCTTGCCTCAGTGACAGTGTATCAGACGGTTATCATGAGGATGTGGTTGCAATAGCACAAAATATGTCTGTTAGGAACAATACTGGGCCTGTCTGAATTTGCTGGCTTTGGGGTCATTTGGACTGCAGATTAATCAAGTACTCAAGGGACCCCAGAGTTTACGTCTGTTAGTTCTGTCTACCTGTTTTTAAATGCAAGAATAGTTCCACTCGCTAAATCTCTCACTACAGTGTGAGCAATACAGCTAGCCTGGCCAGTGAGACAAACTCAACCAGAAGCTATGTCCTGCAGGTTGTGTCTCGTGACTCTTATTTGAATGATAATTGAGTTTTGCCTCAAACACCATAAAAATGGTCTAAAAATGGTGATATAATTGCTTAACATGTACTTTCATGCACTCTGTAGACACGTTTTTATGTAAAGTAGATCTTGCATTGTATGGGAGTTCGCTAGGAATCGAACCCACAACCTTGCTGTTGTTATTATTAAGGTCAGTTCGAATACAGAAACGCTTTCAGTGTTGCTTTGTTGCTTAAGCTGCAATACACGTTATTTATCTGTGTTTGTATTTCCATGTTATTTCAGGGCCTGTCATGCAGATACTACCATAATGTGCATAAAATGCGAGACCAGAGCTCTTTACAGTGGGTGCATGGGCTGCACCAGGCCTGGGACATTGAGGATCTGGTGCGTCTCGGCGGTAAGCTGCGCTCCTGTGCGTACTACGCAGCTCGGGAGCTCATGCAGGAGGCCTGCATCGTGTTCTGCCCTTACAACTATCTGCTGGACCCCCTCATCCGTGAGAGTGTGAGTATCGGTCCACATAATCTGAGCTTCAGATGAGAGGGTTGTTGGAGAACATCATGAACTTCAGCTGGCCACTGCAAATTGCTTTAAACAAGTGTTTGAATGCAGTTGATGAGATACCGGTTTACTATATGTAATAACAGTACAGCTGGGTTTCTTTGCTAGATGGAGATCAATCTAAAGGAGCAGATTGTAGTGCTGGATGAAGCTCATAACATTGAGGACTGTGCCCGCGAGAGTGCCAGTTTCACCCTTAATCACGCCCAGCTGGTTCTGGCCCGAGATGAGATTGACGGAATGGTGACGCACAACATCAGGCGCGATCAGCACCGGCCTCTGCTGGCCTTGTGCTGCAGCCTTGCCAAGTACAGTCACTGTTTACTCACACTTGATTCATGTTCGGCTTAGTTATGAGTATCTAGAGGTCCTTGATGTTTCTTCATTTAGAGCATCTATAGTCTTTGTTAGCTTAGCGTCTTATTGCATTAACTAGTACTTTTTCTTTGCATGCAGTTGGATTCAGGAAAGCTCTGGGGAATTGAAGGAGCGCGAGTATGAGTCTTCCTGTAAGGTCTGGACAGGGACAGAGGTTCTTGGTATCTTCCATGGCTTTGGTATCACCGCAGATACCTTCTCATTGCTGCAGGTGATGTCTTCTTTCATATAGAGCGTACTGGAAGTGTTCCACTTATTTCTAATTGATGAATGTGTTGTGTAGAAACACCTGGCAGCCGTGCTGGAGAAGGAGGAGCGGGTCGGCCTGGTGAACGGGAGAGAGGACCTGGTGCAGGTTCCAACCATCAGCTCCAACACTCAGTCGATGCTGAAAAGTCTCTTTATGGTGCTTGAGTATCTGTTCAGACATAACAGCAGGTCATTATCACATACAAAAGGTTTCATGGCTGAGCGTAAAATAAACTAAGGGCTATTAGTTATTTAAAGGAGCACTGTGCAGAGTATGGACTACAAAACAAATATCTCTCCATCCTTATTTTTGATCTAGGTATTTGTGTCTGAAGAAGCGCTGTCCTTTGCTTATATTTTTCTAATTTATATTTATAAATATTTTAAAATAAAATTTCTTCTGTACTATATGTCCTGCCCCAGATGTGCTTTAATAGGAAATATGATATCACAAGAAAATAAACTATAAGCTGTTTCATGAGGTTGGTAAATGTTGTGGTCTGCCAAATAGATTCACAGTTTAACTGTTATTTACTATATTAGTAACTATTATTGCTCTGTGTTTACATTATCTCTAATTTTTGGAAACATTTGGATTATATGCATAAAATGGACCTGTCACAATGTGTTCCAGTGTGCTTGGTTGGTTTCCTGATAACTTTATTATTAGTTTCTTTTTAAAAGCTGTTATTCAATCTTCTGTTCCACACTCTAGTGAGCCTTTCCAGTTTCCTGTTATTGCTCCGTCATATGTTGATGTCTGTGCCCACTGGTGTGTGCAGATTTGCAGGTGATTACCGTGTGGCCCTCCAGCAGAGTTATATGTGGACCACCCAGCAGGACCTGCCCGACGCTCAGGGATTTTTTGCTCGGCCCCAACGTCGCCGTCAGAGCACACGCACGAAAACCTTGGTGCATACCCTGAGCTTTTGGTGCCTCAACCCTGCTGTGGTGAGATCCACTGCCACCGTGCATCTTCATATTATGTCAGTATAATGTAATATGAGAGTGTGGTAAATTCTTGGGGTTGGTGGTTTGTCATGGCAGGCATTTTCCGATCTGAGCGAATCGGTGAGAAGTATCGTGCTGACCTCAGGCACTCTGTCTCCCATGGGCTCCTTTTCATCTGAACTGGGCATCAAATTCTCCATCCAGCTGGAGGCCAGTCACGTCATCAGCAGGTCACAGGTCAGCATCATCTGTTAGATATCCTGCAGACCTTATCAGAATACCTGCATTCAGTGCCCCATGTATGTTCCATGGGAATTGAACCCATAACCTTGGAGTTGCTACTGTCAAGCTCTATCCCTTAAGCTGCAGGAACAGTTTTATGTGTAGAACTTACATATGGACTTGATTGAAAGTAATAAAGTCAATCCTAAGTTGTTCTTGGGTGTGTTTGCGCATGTTACAGGTCTGGGTCGGTACAGTTGGTGCAGGGCCCCAGGGTCGTAAGCTTTGTGCCACATTCCAGCACGCAGAGACCTACGCGTTCCAAGATGAAGTGGGGGCCCTGCTCTTAAAAGTGTGTCACACAGTGAAACGTGGGGTACTTTGCTTCCTGCCGTCCTACAAGGTATGATGTATAGTCAGTATTCTCTAATTACTGCTGTTGTTATTCTTGGACGGTTTTCACCTTGGACGGTAGAGAATAAAATAGTAGAATCGAATATCATGTAGTCTTTGGAGCTATTTTGACCTGGGCTAGTAAGCAAACACCTAGAAACACCCTAGTAACCAGACAGAACACCACAGGAACGATATACTGTAGTAATTTCTTGTTTTAAAGTCATGTCGGTTTAAGGTTGTAGCTCTGTAAAGCTGCCACTGGGAGGCCTTAGAGACCACCATTTTGAACTTCTGTAGATGTGCTGATGTTTTCCTCAGCACCGTCATAAAATTGATGAATAAAAGTGGTTGCTGTCTGACATTCCGGTAGAGGAGCCTCAAAACCATAAGACACAAAGTACCTATTTCAATCAATTCAATAACAGCGGTTAGACAATGTCCATATGCGCTAATACATAGCTGTAATGTATTATAGATATTGAACAAACCTGCCCACAGTGCCGGCCCACAGTTTTCCTGTATCCTTTTTCAAGTCACAAGCTCAATTATTGAAAGCCATTGAAAAATACTTTGTTCCTCATTGTTTGTTACGTTTAGGTCATGAATAATTGACTCCCGTTCAAGTCGTCTGTCATGATGTACCCTCACGGGGGATGATTAACTCACTCAAATGTCTTTGCGTGTCCACGTATACGTCTTTGTGGTGAGGGGACTGTTTACATTTCCAAAACATGGTTTAGGTTTCCTAATATCTTGTAGAATGAATAATCTCTTTTCTTTGTTATAAGATTTATTCGAAAAAAAATGCTGCCCAAAGAAGTAGGGCTGCAAAACAATTATCTAAATAGTGCACATTTACGTATCTCAATACGCAACGGTTTGCAATAACTAAATTGTTTTAATACTTAAATTTATAGTCAAATTTTTAGGTTGATGCAGAGAGGCTGGCATGAACATGTTGCTTTATTGCATTTCTTTTCCTAGAAAGAACATGTATGTTTATATAATTTTCAGTTTTAAATATGTTTTAATATAATTTAATTTATTTTGCCAACATAAAGCATTATCGTATCGACTATCAAGCATCACGTTATTTAGCAAATTATTGGGTATCGCTTTTGTTTTCAATATCGTGCAGCCCCACCAAGAAGCATATACGTGTGTGTTATACGTGTGTGTGTTATACGTGTGTGTGTTATACGTGTGTGTGTTATACGTGTGTGTGTCATACGTGTGTGTGTGTGTCATACGTGTGTGTGTGTGTCATACGTGTGTGTGTGTCATACGTGTGTGTGTCATACGTGTGTGTGGGTTATGTGTGTGTGGGTGTGGGTTGTGTGTGTGTGTGTGTGTTTGTGGGTTATGTGTGTGTGGGTTATGTGTGTGTGTGTTGTGTGTGTGTGTGAACACGTATTGACCTATGTGTACTACTGTATATATGCCCTATTGTATATCATGCCTGTGTATGAGTGTTCTATGTGGATTAATATTTAATTTGGAAATGGAGCAGTTTAGGAACTCTTTGGAGACTGTGGAGGTTCTGGAGCCTGAGAGTCCCGTCTGAGGAGCAGACCAGAGCATCTCTAGTCTCCAGACACCTCTCAACACTCCTGTTGATCGCTATCTTTTCACTCTGCTAGGGGCCAGAACCCATGTGTGTATGTGTGTCCCAGTGTCTCTTCTGGCTGTGTGTCCCCATGACACCAATTGTGCCACAGTATACCACCCTCAAGCCCCCCCAGTACTATCATACGTACCATTACGGTTCTCGAGGTTTTAGAGCCTCACAGGCCCTCTCAACTGGACCCCAGTTAACCACAGAGGCCCATGTTGTCTGGCACGACCTCATGACAAGAAAGGCTAAAACAGATGGGGACTGCCTGCTTATTAAATGTGAGTTGGCAAAGGTGAAAAGATCTTGTGGAAACGCAGGATGCTTTTAAAGCAGATTAAGATAAGGGCCATTAGAGCTGACGTCGCCAAGCTGTCTGTGTGAAGATGCATCTAAGCTGGCGCCTGGAGCTGGGGGTGGAAAGGAGGGGTGGTAGATGTATCTGTGCAACTTGCATCCTCTCAAATTCAAAGTGCCCTGCAGGGGGTACAAACGGAGGTTATGAGCCCCTAAGGCCTCTAATACTGTCTGCAGTCTCCTAGACGTGGCCAAAAATGCATTCTTATCACTAACAATACAGAGACTGTAGCTCATGTGATCCAGTGATTTCAGTTTCTTTCATGCTTTTATTTTTTACCTCTTCAGTTATTGTGGGTCAAAGTAAAGCAAGTAAAATTCACCGTTGAGAGTATTGGAAAATTACGAACAAGTAGCAAAACATTCAGAAGTGTTACAGAAACTCAAAGCTCATGGTGAAATTAAATGTTGTTAATTGTCATCAAAATAATGCAAATATATATGTTTCTATAGCTCAACTGGTAGAGCATTGCGTTAGTAGCACAAAGGTTGCGGGTTCGATTCCCAGGGGAACACGCAGTGGTAAAATGTATAACTTGACTTGAATGCACTGCAAGTCGCTTTGGATGGAATCGTCTGCCAAATGCATAAATGTAAAGGCAAATGATCTTAATGTTCTTAAAATAGAATATTATTTCCTTGATGCAGAGTGTAATTCATGCTATGTTTTTCCCGCACTGTTTTCGTAACAATCTCACATTTATTTTCTTTAATATGAGATGACAGCCTCATAAAACACCATTTTCTTACTCCATTTCCAGTGGGTGGCTTTCTGCCAGGCCTCTTGACCACTCTGTGAAATAAGGCAGAGTCAGTCTATTGCACTATTCCCATTACCCTCTTGAGCTGTAAATGAAGCGTAAACTGTGATACTGAGCCCCATTAGCAGCTAATGGTGCTGAATCTCACCGCTCGCGTCTGTTTACTGGACCGAGTCCCGCGCAATTCGCTAATGTTTACATAGTCGTAGGAGGAAGTGAGATTGATCCACTTGTTCTACTCGAACCCCGAGCACCGGTCACTCGGCTTCAGATGCGTATCAAAGTAAATGTTTTCGACTTGCCGCTTTAAGTGCGCGACTCGGTTTCTATAAGCTGTCCATTAGCCGGGCAACCAGCTATAGCTCTTGACTAGATAAAAACAGATCCATACTTCAACAGATTGTGTGCTTTATCAGCCGTGTTCTGCTCTCACCGGCGACCTCACGCTAATGGCCTGCCCCGCGTCAGCACTGAGGAGTGTGGCTGCTTGCAGACAGGTGGCAGGGGCGCCGCTCTGCTCGTCCTTGGCGTGATCGTCACTGTGATATTTGACAGCTGAATTATTTACAGCTGCCACACGTCTTCTGCTGCTGCCACCAGGGCCCCATGTTTCATTTATGCCACCCTACAAGCAAGTTTGTCCATTATTTAGAGGCCTTTTGCCAGGGGAAGAAACAGCGATGTGTCGGAATGGCGTCAAGGTTGGCGGAAAATAAATAGATTTAGGAATGGAAGTGGCAGAAGAAATGAGAGCTAGAGAGAGAGCGCGCACAGTTCTGTGCCTCGTCACCTCGCCACCACGTCCCCTCGGAGGGCTGCATCCTCGGACTCAGTCTAGCATGGTGGCACAAACTAAGTGATGCATACATTTAGTGGAAGTAACGGGGATGTATTATTTACCTTTTGTTGTGCCTGTGAATGTTCACTGGATAGTCTTCACTCCACTTTGTTTGGTCAACAGCTACTCTGGATGTGGTAAACCCTCCTTGCGTTCCCACATCTCTGAGGCAGCCATTTATTTCATTCGGGTGTCTTTTAAGTGACCTTTATAAGAATCATTATTGTGGGCTTGGTAGCTACAGTATTTAGTGTGACCCCTGACGATTTACAGTGTTGTATTGATGCCTGGGTCACAACAGTATAATATTAATATTTTTGTTTGGTGTGTAGTTAGTCAAAACAATAAACAAAAACTGCATTGGATTTTTTTTGTTTGTGCAACTATTCTTGGCTCGTTTTTAATCATTTGTGTTACGTTATTATTTTACAGTATCACCGTAATGATTATGGTATCATGATCTGTTTTACGAGAGTTCAGACTTCAGAAGAAGAGATTGTGCTGAATAAATCATGAGATTGGGTCACTGCTGTCGTGAGCTCTTAGCCTTTGAAAGCCATGCGAGAGACCAGGTGTCAGGTGGGTCTGCCACATACTGTATCTCATGTGCCATTACTGGTGTGCCTACACATAATGCTGCATTGCAATTCAACCAACACTCAGTCTTCACTATAATACACTGCTGGAGGTTGCATTAGTCTTTAAAACATTAAATATTTTGAGATTGTACGTTACACAGAACCTTTTCAATGTACCCAACGTTAAATACCTCTTAATATTTGTCTGTTTGGCACTGACTCGAGCACACTGTCTGTTTGATGGCACTATCTGTGACCTTAGAAGGGGAATGGTGTAGGGTCACTTCTGCCATGTTTGTGCACCTGAGCCTCGGCCAAGTGTGCAGATTGACATTTTCATTCTGCTGTGTTCTGGTCCAGGCCCTGTGGAAACAGTCCTGCTCTTGTCAGATAATGCCCATGAATTAGGCATGAAGGCCATGCGCTCATCCCTTCACCACCACCCCCACCAACTCCCGTTCCTAGCCTGACTAGCTCAAAACGCGAGCGCACACCTGCGATGCTTAATTTCACTTGGCAACGTTGGATGTCGTCCGTGTAATCCATTATTGTTGATGCTTTTAGACGCAGATTAAATTCTTCATGTCTTGTTTCGTTAGCGGACTGCAGCATCTGTGAGGTGTTATCGCATGTTGTTCGTTCTGCTTAATTTGCGCACAAAAAGCGGTAGAATAGCTTGTCAGGTTAACATTAAGAGGATACACAGAAGAGTTTGTTGGGTCTGTGGGATCTGAGAGACGGTGACGGTCTTAATTTCTGTCAGCGTCGTTGTTGATTGGCCGTCTTTTGGTTTTGAATCTGGCTCTAGCCTGTCAGGTTGAAGGATTTGGTAAACTATGTTTGTAATGAAACGATTGCATGGATGCAGACATAGAATGATGTTTACTCACAGTGTCTGCAAGATAAAAGCATTAGGACCATTACCCTTTGAGTCAAGGGACTCCTGGAGTGCCACTGTATTGCATTTCGCCCGCTTTTATAAGGCCTTACAAATTACAGCTCTGGGAATATAAACAACAAGCTTATACAAGGAGTCTTTGTGCTTGCATGTGTCTGTGTCTTTTAAGGGCCAGCATTTTATTATCAGGTTACGCCCGGGTCATTATCAGGTTACGCTTCAGATCCAGCAGAAATTAATAACATTGACCCTAAAGGTAAACTTAAAATGCTGAATACAATGACTTAACCCATTAGTTGTGTCTGCCTTAATGAGCAACAGATTTTTTGTCCCTGCATTGTTTTATTTCCTCAGAAAAATCTGAATTTCCTTCAGGTGCAGTGTGAATTTTAATGGCTGTTGTCCGGTCAGTCTATTGAAAGTACACATTAGTAGTTTAGCAGTTGTTTATATATGAATTGCAGGATGGTTGGTTAGTCCAGTTAGTTCTTAAAACAGTGACATTTTAAGGGCTTTTGCTCTGATGTTGCAGGTTCGACAGACGTGTCATGTTTTATGAATGACATCCTGCTTGTTTGTTCTTATAAGCACAGACCAGATAAAATTGGTCCGTGCTTCACTTCACAGTAACAAGCTTGTCACCTCACCATGTAAAGCTTGTCTTCATAGTGCTGAAGTCTCAGCCACCTCAAATGGGATTTAATATTTAGTAGTTGTAGGTCCCACGTCAACATTCTTACGTCAGCATGGTCTTATTTGGTAAAGTGTTGGCGTGCATCAGCTTTCTGCTCTCTAAAAGAACAAACAATTGTCTTGGTTCGAATACAAAGCCCTGAGGCATTTCTTCACTCCTATCTGAATGAAGCCACCAATTCTAGCAGTGTCGTAGGAAGTTTTTTGCTGTGTTGCAAGAACTTTTACATGACCCTTCTAACACATTTCCAAACCAGTGAAGATTGTCTTTGATTGTGAAGGCACGCCTATTCAAGAGGAAAATGCGCACAGCAGAGATGAGGACTGCTCTCTGCAAGGGAGAGGGCTTTTAGATCACTGTTCCTCCCTTGGGACTTGCTGACTTTTTGCACTGAACGGAACCGAAACAGTGATTTTTTTCTTTTCTTTCTATTATGACTCACAGTTTCTCTGCTCTCGGTCAGGAGAACCAGAGAGAACATGGAAGAGCAACATCCTGTGTCCTGCTATGAGCTTTTGTTCTCAGGCTTCTCATATTAAAAGTTTCATGGTTCATATTACACTATTCTGTAAAATACAAGATGTTCAACCAGCAGTTTACAATGCTAAGAGGAGGCCACGGTTTATTATACTATGAATTACTGGGCAACCCAGGGTCAGGCATTCCTCCTCAGCTGGGTCTTGTTTTGATTATAATGAGTGCCACATTGATAGAGTAGTTTTAAATCAGACTTTTTCGTTTTATGATGTCTGGTATTCAAAGTGTCTTGTTTATGCCTTACTTATTGCCTCTATAAGCTTATTCATAAATGCATGCTAATAGTATAGAATTCTTGGTTCTGTGTGTATTTATTTGCCAAGATGCTGGATAAACTGAGGGACCGTTGGATGAACACAGGCCTGTGGGAGAAGCTTGAGGAGCGGAAGACCGTGATCACGGAGCCCCGTGGCGGTGGCAAGGGTGACTTTGATGAGCTCCTGCAGACCTACTATGAGGCCATCAGTGGAACAGTGGGCGACAGTGGAAATCGAGGTTGGTCCTGACAACATGACTTCCTCCAAATGTCTTGTTGGCACGTTTTATGACCTTGCTTTGCTTTCTCAGATGGAGCTCTCCTGGTAGCTGTTTGCAGAGGGAAGGTGAGCGAGGGCTTGGATTTTACAGATGACAATGCCAGAGCAGTGGTCACCATTGGTATCCCTTTCCCAAATATCAAAGATTTACAGGTAAGGGTCCACAAATGCGTATGCACATGCAAAATTTAGGGTTGGTGCTTGAATTTTTGTTTTAACAGTGTACTTTTCCGCAGGTGTGTAAAAACCTCTTGGGAAATGTTGCGTCTATAAAGTCATGCAAGTCTAATCTATTACAAAACTCTTTCAATAGATTGATTAAAGTTTATTTCATATTTATTTGTCCTGTCAGCACAGCAGTGTTTGTACCTCTCACACTACCTGTATGAAGCATAAAGGCTTAGGGTGTTTATACGCTTTCAACGAAACCAAAGTTACTTTGAAACCAGAAAAGAACACCAGATCCCCTTTCCGTGATCCGTGAATGAATTCCACAGCGATTGTGCCGCATCTAGCCTGTCCTTAGCAGATACGCCTGACCTTTAAGCTTCCCCCCCGCTGCCTACCTTGCTGTCAGAGTACGTTGAAGCTTTCCTAACTGGGTCTGTCACCGTGGGGATATGTGCAGATGATTGACGCTTCCTAGCCCTTCACCTTAGCGGAAGCTGTTGGCGTGGTTGTAGCTTTACCTCTGGGGAAGGACTTTGATTTTTTTTCACTTCTGCTCCAGTGGAGGTCAATAGTGTTTGCCATTTTGGTTGAGATTTGGAGGGTTCTGAGCGAGGTAAGTTTTAATCATATGTCTTTTCATTGCGGGCAAGCGATGAGTTGATGTGCCAGAGGGGGTAGGAAGCATTGGGCAGGAATTTGGGGTGGGGGGGGTTCGGATGCACCTGGCTGACCGAAATGGTTCTTCTCTTCTCAAATGCCACATGAAGTGGTTGACAGCACTCAGAATGTGTTTGTTTGTTGCCCTTGATTTCTCCTCAGTACCTCCTCCACCCACACAGGTGATGCTTACCACTGTCTTGTTTGTCTCGGGTTCGAAAGATTAAGGATTGCGGTAAGGTTTTAGTGCGCTAGACCTGCACCTGTGATTATGAAACTGCTTTTGCATTTGAGAGGCAAAGAGATCCTGGAGAGATTCTAAGTTTGGGTGTTTTTATAGACATTTATAGTCACAGAGTGACTATAAGGAACACAGTGGTTCATATGTGAGCAATTCCAAATGGATGCCTGCTAAGTTTAGAGGTGTTAATGCTTTACTAACCTAACTCCTCTGATTGAGTATGTGTTGGTCAGAGAAGATGTTTTAGAATATGACCCCATTAATGCAAAGAGTGGATAGGATACTGACACTAATTACTGGTAATGTAAAATGGTTTCTGTGCTCATAACCAGTCTCACATTGACACATTTGTTTGCATCGTCACTCACTGCTGCAGCCTTTAAAGTTCCTCTAACCCACCATCTAACAAACATGCATGATATTCCAGCAATCCCCTAGCAACCACAAAGCAACACCCTGACAACCACCCACCCAGAGCACCTCAATCATGGCTGAGTTTTTCCACAGGCAGAAACCACTTGTCGTTTCTAGAACATGTACATTGTGCGTTTTCTTCTGTCTAGTTAGACCAGAGCGCGTGTTGTGTGGAATCCTGCACAGTCCTCCCAGATAGACAGAGAAGCTTTTAAACTGCCTCTAAACCGAGTGTATCGTGTTTACTAGTCCGTTATTGGGAGAAAGATCAAAGGTAAACTTTAAACAGTCTTGGGGGATAGAACGAATTGTAAGCTGATGGTGCACACATAAATAGCCTCAGGGGAACATAAAAACTAGAGGAACATGTTTTGTTTCACTAAGAAAAACAATCTCAGATTTAAAAGGCAGTAAAAGGGCCGTTGAAGCTGATAGCGTGTCTCCATGCCTAATGACCAGCTTGCGCGAGACGATGGAAAGTGTGTTAAATTCTAAAGGTTTGTGTGGAATGCTGCATCTTTGTTTCTCTTTGATTTTATTTTCATTTGAAGATTTTTACTGCGAGCCCACTCTGCTGTTCCCTAACACGCACAGACGGTGACGGGCGCAGCAGTGGCAGTATTGCGCTCTGCTGCAATGCATGCGTGTTGTTCAAATGTCTGTTTTTAGGGGTGAGCAGGTATGGAGGTTGAGGCTGATGGGAGAGTGGGCTACCTCCTGACATTTTATGTAATCCCTTCCAGCTTGCGGTTTCTTGTGCATTCAGGAGATTTGGCTAGCAGCGGGAATTGGCTTTTTCACATATGCAAGCTGTCACGTCGGATCGAGCGTTGACGCGGTATTCAGAGGCGAAGGGCCTGGATGGTGAAATAGACTCTGATTGGATTTAGATGACAGTCGGCCTCAGGGTAGCGGCCTTTACTTGACGACAGGATCTCTATCCAGATGCTGTTAACCCTTCCACCGGTTAGAGAATGAGACGAGTGTGAGCTGACAGACACTTCGGCTTCGCTCATGCTTAAGCTATTGGCTCCTCGATTCGGCTGCACGCGTTATACGTTTGTTTCACCTGTCTGTGTAGTTATAAATATTCCTGATGCGCGCGTGTGGCAACTGACGGATTCAATTTTGCATGTGACGTGACTGGGCTGATGCGTACGGGCCGTACCTGTGACGGTCGTGCCCTCGCGCAGGTTTGGCTCAGAGCAGGCGCGTCTGAACACACAGTACCTGTCACAAACAATTAAAGGCTTGCATGGTCCTGTCCCATTCAACAGGATTTGAACTTTTCACTTGTCAATTCACAAAGGTTAGCGTTAAAAGCATGAGGGCAGTGGGTGAAAATTGATGGACGCCTCTCTGGCATTTTTATGGCAAAGCAGATGCCCGCTGTCTGGTGGCCCTTTTTCTTCCGCCTCTTTGGAATACATCAGTGGGTGTGGGCAGGCAAGTATGAAAGCACTTCAGGCCCAGGGTGTCATCTTTAGGGGAGCTTTGCCCTCTGCAGATCACCCCTCACCAGCTCAACCTCCTGCCAGCGTTAATCGAATTAGCTCTGTTTGGTTCGGCGTGATGGTTGCGCAGCTGTCCCTTTCCCAGGTGTAGACTGTTTGGCCCTCAGATCAGCCAAGATGTTTCGTGCAGCATCAAACATTGAAGTTTGACTTAAGTTGGACTGATATGACTCACTTATAACAATTATAAACACCCACGTGTGTATGTGACTTATGTGTGTGTCGCTTCCTGATCAAGTACTGCAATCAGTAGATGTAAACAGGCCTAAAATGTGTTTGTTTTTTAATTGCAGGTTGAACTGAAGATGAAATATAATGACCAGCATGCCAAGTCACGAGGACTTCTGCCTGGAGGTCGCTGGTACGAGATTCAAGCATATCGGGCACTAAACCAGGCGCTTGGAAGGTACTTACAGAAAGCAACATTTAAAGATTTCTAGGGAGAGTTGATGTGTATGTTATGTCATCACTTCAGATGACCCTGAGTTTACACCATAATTACAAATCAGTCACTTTTTTAATGAATGTTCGGTAAGTAAACTGTAGTGTTCACTGTTCTGTTTGACAGGTGTATTCGACACAGAAATGACTGGGGGGCACTGATTCTGGTGGATGACCGCTTCAGGACAAACCCAAACAGATACATCACAGGTAAATTAGAATCTCAAAAAATAATCGCCTTTGTACCACCCAACTGTAGTTCCTCATCGGCATCACTAGGTGGCGATAGTGACCTGCCGCAGGGGTTAGACTGTGTTAGACAGATGTTAGACTGTGGCCTGCGGCCAGATAATGTGTACATAAGGGCTTTTCTTTTTTACATGTAACAGCAATGGGTTAAAAACATTCATTACTTGAAAAACTATACGCACTGACTGCACTGTGGTAGAGTGTTATGAAAATAGTGGCTATGTGGAGTGGTTAAATGTTTGTTAAGCACTGCTGTTCTCTCCTCTCAGGCCTGTCAAAGTGGGTGCGTCAGCTAGTGAAACACCACGACACCTTCACTGGCGCCATACAGTCCCTGGAGTCCTTCTCTCAGGGCCAGCAGGGGGCAGTAGAGACCTTTGAAGAAACATGCACTCAGGCTGCCCCTCCATACCCCATCCCCTCGCTGGTCAGCTCCACTGCTCCCTCACCCGCTCCTGAGATAATCACCCCCCACAAGATATCTGACCCTCAGCCAGCACAGCCAGACGTACACACGGAGGGTCAGGCTGCCGGCCCTGAGAGCAGCTCCTCTGAAGCAGGTACATATGATTCGGGTGGGATAAAATCTACAGTGATTGATGATGAAAGGATTAGCTCACCCATAAATGAGAAATCTGATGTCAGAACCTGAATGATTTCCTTTCTTCCATAGAACAGGGAGTGTTTTAGCCAAATGTTTGTTTGGTTTTTAAAAACAAATTTTGTTTTTAAAGATGACACTGTCAGTTTTGGGGCTTGGCGGTGTCTGTTGCCTATTTGCTTTCGTTGTATAGTAAAGAGCAGTGTGACGATTCTGACACACATCTACTCTTGTGTCTGTTAATAAAGTAAATCATATGGCTGCGGAACAACATGAGGATGAGATAATGATGACCCTGTTTAACCCTTTACATTTCGTCAACATTCTTATATATAAACTACACTGTTAAACTACACCATACCATACTATATTGTATATACTATAATGTATATAGTACTATATATACCCATACTACATAACACTATAATATACTGTGCTATACTATACTACGCTATACTATACTACATTATTACTTATATGTATTGCCTACAAAAACACTGTATTTGCTGACGAACAGTTATTGAACCTTCTGTTTCCTCCTAACGCCATTTAAAGGTTTATTAGCATGTTATCCTAGCAATTATTTTCATGACTTCTTCATCACAGTTCCATGTTTGGTTGTTAATTGCACATCTTAAACAGTACATGGTGATTCTCCGTTTGATCACAGTTGCTATGACATCTGTGCCAGACACCTATAGTTCATGCCGGTGATATCTCAGACCATAAGTCAAACCATCTGGTAAGAGTGTGTGAGTTCATGTACATGTTCTTTACTCCTCATTGCCCCTGTCAGACTCCATGGCCCCCGACTGACTGAACAGCATTGGGATGAGCAGATGTCTGACTGTTGCTTTTAATGAAATCACTTTGACCTTTGTTTGTGGTAGATTGAGCGCGAGTATTTGCGCACACTTGAGAACAAATCTGGGCCTCCACTCCTCATGCAAACATGCAAGCCGTAGTCCGGATCAACAACCAAAGCCTACACAATTATGGCGGAGCCCCAGCGCTCCACAACTTCAGCTTTGAGCCATTTTGTATTGAATTCTGTAGGACAATGCTGACTGTATTGTTTTAACCAGAGATTCTGTTTTCAGAGGCACACATTTGAGCTGGTATACACACCCATGGGTTTTATGTATTTTGTCACTCAGATGTCTTTGTGTTTGTCTGTTTGAACAGGTGACCGAAAGAATATACAGCATCCAATCATTTCACCAAACAGGCAACCCAATGTTCAAAGAGCAACGCGGCCCTTGGGCCATCTTTTTACCTCCACCCCGGTCAATAGCCGATTAAGGACCCCTATCTTTCAGTCTGAGCGGTCAGAGGTGGTGGTTTCTCAGGAAACAAATTCATTGGACAACAAACAGGAAGTTGTTCCAGTACTTCCTGTGAAACCAAAGCACCAAACAACTGACGCACCCGACTTAAGGAAAAGTTCATTTGACCCTCCGTCTGCGCGGCAACAGCTCTCCCTGACAACAAACGTCCCTGACACTACCTCCAAGCAGGACGCCAGTGGAGTTGATCTTGATAGCACAGAGGAGGAAGAACAGAGTATCTTCTACAGCCCTGAGCTGTTTGAAGGAAACGAGGAGGAGTCGACCGTCGCAGAGGTGGAGAAATCTCTGAAAACACAAGTCAACGATCGTCCTGCTAATAGCAGAGCTGAAGCACTTTCTGAGGAGCTGTTTAACTCAGAGCAGGTCAAGAGGACATTGTCCAAAGACCCAGTGAGTGGCGCAAGCCCAAACGTTGCATTATTACAGGCTAATGCAGAGCAGACAGACAGCCCGAGTACAGACTTTGAGAATAGGCCAGACTCACAAAGAGTCTCCAGCAGTAGCCGCTCACATAGGCTCTCAAGATCTAGGCAGAAAAGGCCCAGCATGTCAGAAACATCAGGTAAACTCACTAGCTACTTCAAATACGTGCGCCCAGCCGACAACCTTACGTAAACACAATTGACGACTAATTATGTTTTAGCCTCGTATGGGGTGAGGAAAGAAAAGGAAGTGAATGTATTTCTTCTGTCTTTTTGGTGTTAAAATGTAAAACGCATAACAGCAAATCTGTCTTATTAATGTATGTTTTTTTAAGAATGATTAAAATAAGTAACAAGCAAATTCTTCCCTCTGTGACACGTGATCTGTTGACCGGGTTGATTTTAATATGATGTACTGTGGCAGCTAAAGGCAGGAGAGGGTGGGGGGGGGGGGTACACGGATGATTTCACTTGGCTAAGAGGTTCTACATTTTTACTCAGAAATTACAGCCCATTAAAATTGTATTTGTGTGAACTGTGAATGTAAACAAGGGGCAGCTGTGTAGTGCTGGGGGCCGGGGAGCCATATTTAAAGGGCTGGCGGCTCTGTAAACAGGCACAGGAAGTTCCTCTATTCATCAGCTTTTACTGAGAGCTCTCTGAAAACAGCATCTTACTGATAACTGCACCGCACCATTAATAATGCAGCAGCAGAGACCATTTTTATTACAAAAAGTTTTTGTATTGTCCCTTTGGAAGTAGTGAAGTGTAAGTAAAATATATATATATTTTTTTTATTCTCCCTTATTTTGGATTTATGCACATTTAGGACCTTCATTTAGAACGAATGTTGTAACGTTTCTCTCTGACTATCTCCATAAACTTGAGTTGTTGAAAAACTCATTTATCGAGTCCTTTATCACTTTAAAAACATAGTTGTGCACTGCGCCACAGTAACAATTGTATAAACATAAAAAAAAACGTTTTCCCTGGATTTGTTCAGTCAGGTTTATCAGAGTAAATATATCGTATGGCATTGCATCACTGGTTCATCCATTAGGAGATATGCAGAATACAAATTACAGGGTTCTGAGTCATAAATAGAGATTTGGTTATGGATATTTATGAGCTTTGTGTGATAGCGCATAGATGTTTTTTTAATCCTCATACAGTCCCTGCTGAGGAGCAGCGCATAAAGTACAGTTACAGGCGGTATTATCAGTACGCTGCATAAGATCCTTATGAAAATGCGCTGTATCATACGTTATCCCGTACCGTCTGTTCCAAAGAACATTAAATGCGATTGTTTGATACTGTACATAGTGAAGAGGTGGGGAGGGGGACAAATTACCCACCATTAGCCTGACGAGATTTGTCTCGTTAGAGCAGCTTAAACTGCAGTGCTGTTAATGTCAGGGGCCAGCAAAGAGCAGGAAGACATTTTATTTCAGTTCATCCCTCTTCATCCGCCAAGTTCGTTACTGTAATTGCGCGGCGGCCTGAGACTGGGCCATTAGTATCAATCTGAATAAAGATGCTAAAGACTAAGGCGTGAGAACGTGTGGAGCTCAAGACGTCCTAATAAGCTGTCTGCGGCCATGCAAGACTGCGAAACAGTTGGACTGTGCCCCCGCCAGCCATTTATTAAACTAATAAAATTAATTCAATTAGCCTAATTCAGCCCTCGTGTGGCCAGTCTGTCCACAATTACAGGAGTTTTGTATCAGAGCGATGCTGCAGACGAACGCTCTTTCCACCATTTAAGCATTATTGCATTCAGGCATTATAATGTTAGAGGTTTTTTTTAGTAATGTTTATTCAGTTCATGCGCTTTATTCAGCAGGTCAAAGTTCAGATGTGCTGGTAACCGTAAGGGAGAGCGTGCCAGCGAAGTCCCAAGCGCGATGTCTACAGTTAGGGCATGATAAAAACAGATCAAGGCCTTTAGCCTCACTCAGACCAAACCCAAAGCAGGAAATGAGAGGCCATCTTCAAAGTAAGACCAAGACACAGACAGTTAAAGAAGTAAAAATAGGTGGTAGTAGTAGTCGTACTAGTAGTAGTGTGAAAAACACTGTCCTGCAACCAATACAGCCATGCTAGAGCAAAGGCAGGAGTAGTGCCCTTAAAAGGGTGCAAACACAGTGAGCCCCCAGTCCACAGTATCTTTGGACCTGATGGGTCTCCTGTGGTCTTATCTGCAGAGGAGTTAGAGAGTGAGAGAAACTGTCCAACTGACACTTCAGTAACAACAGAGCAGTTGCCACCTGCGCTGAATGGCAGCTTAGAGACACAAAAAACAGGTAGGAACATAGTTTCGTTAGACATTTGGATGCACTAATTCATGGTGTGTTATTTCGCTTTGTGTCTGTGATCCCATGAAAATAGGTATCAGAGTTCTGAGGTCTTATTCACGGAAGAGCAGGCAGCCAAAGTGGTTTAAAATGGATTCTGATGACAGACATTCCCAAACACAGAGGTTAGGATATTTGCAATCTGCAATGGGTCTCCTGTGGTTGGATTTTTCTTTGTGACTTAAAGCTTTTCTCTTCCAGTGGTTTTCCAGTTAATCTGCCTTTTTAAATGGACTTCACCGACATGCGTTTTACCAGGGTAAGCGACACAAGCGTAAAGCATTGCCAAAATACACCACTCTACAATCTGCTGGTTTCAACTTTGGCCAAACGTAGTCGGTTCATCCGTTTAAACATAACTATAGCTCAGGGGATTAGCGATTTCCCCCCTGATCGGATGTGTGTTCTGCATCTCACAGACAGTTCCGTGTCGTCGGACTAAACCACATCCCGGTTTGACACACCCTTGGTGTCTGATTGGGGTGTGGTTTTGACGCTACTCATGCAAAACATGGCCACCTTATGTGTGCATTGTAGTTCACTGTAACCCTTTTCACCTGCCAAACAGACAGATGGACCTTAATGATTCATTTTGATACTAAAACTTTATTAATAATTCACTCTCTTTTCTACATTCGAATGAAGTCAGCTAGAAATACAAATATGTTTTGCTAATGTCAATTTAATCTTTCTATGTTCATTTAAAATATGTTCATTTAATCTTTCTATGTCTCCCATGGTTACCAAATGGTATGTTTTACATTTTTTTGAAAATTAAAGTTTGTGCCATGTTTTGTGTTCAGTTTTTTTGTGGTAGAATAGTATTAGGTCTAATGATTAAACTTTTGGACGTTTTGAAATTGTACTTCGGAAAATCATGGCTGAGATCCTTATTAGTGTCATTTAAAGAAAAGTCTGAGCAAACAGACACTCCAACTTCGTTTAATTCTATTGTTTACTTTGTGCACTTCTGAAACTCAGTCAACAGAACCTTTTTTCGGTTTGCTAGTGTTATGTGTTGTGTGCGGTTATGTTAGGTCAAAGAGAGCACAGGTACAGTACACAGTAAAATACAGCACATTCGTTTAATTGTGCACTGACATAAATAGCCTTATGCTTATACTATGACATATGGGCGCGTTCTGTCCTATCAAAAATATTAAAATCCGTATTGATTTAATGTCCTTAAGCCTAAATTAAACCAGAAACAGACACACACTTAGACACGAAGAAGAAGCCACGGACAACAACAATACCCATGAAGTTATGATCAGATGCTAGATTACAAATTAAAAATGCTGTCTAGGAGCAGTCTGGTGATGGTTTTGTCCAAATTAGTTTAATATTGTGTCAAATATTGATCATGATCTTATGAGTACTTACAGGTCTATTCTTAATAGGCTGTTATAGGCTGCAGATGAACATACGTTTATTGATCCATGGAGTCTGCAGCGAGACTGTAGCCATGAATGTCTGTGTGACCTGTCTGACTGAGGTCATTACATAGTGTTAAAACACTTTTCCTTATGCTGGAAAATTTAAAGGCATTCTACCTCTTGTTTGATTGTCAATGTTTAAATTATATTTAAAGACCTTTTTAAAAAACGGCTTCAAACTCGAATAAGATTTGCATTGTAGATTCTGCTTGTACCTTATTTAGCCTGCATTAGACATATTTTGAGATAATTGGAATTCCTGTGGAATAAATGCATTAAAATTAATTTGGTATAAATTTACATGTCTAATTTTGTTAGATATTTTTATCTACGCTGTCTTTCAGTGCAACCAAGCCTCATGTTTTATAACTACATGCCATCCTTGGCGATTGAACCTTTGACCTTGACCTTGAAGTAGTGCCTCGCTCTACCAGTTGAGCTTTAGGAAAGCGTGTCACAAGCTCTTTGTTTTAGCTGTGTAATTATTTGACTGTGCACGCCCGGCACACCTGCTCTGAACTTAAGCTGTCACTCTCATCACCCTCCTGCATCACGCCCACCCTGACAAATCTTTCACCCCTCCAGCTTGACACCGGAGCGTGTATCATGGGGCCGACATGCTCCCCAGAGATGTCACCCCATCATCCTCAATGCCACCGTTGCACCACTTCGTTATACATCCACTGGTGTATAACGGAAGTTTGGACTTCTGTCCGGCACTATAATCCCTTTTGTTGGCCTGTTTCCCTCTGTTGGCCGATTGTTTTTGCCTCAAAGCAAAGCTCATCCTCAAAGGTGTTTGCCTCAGCCGTTACCTCTCAACACTGTCCAAAGTTTCATTCATTATGGGTCAGGACGTGAAGGGCACATTAAATAATTGGCCATTATTCACAGCCTGGAGGGAGTTCCACACACACGGTGTAGTTTGGTGGTTTTTAATGCGGCGAGGGAGGGAAGGTTGACAGACTTTGACCTCATTATTGAGGATAACGTTATATTTGTAATTAAGCTGGATCATTTTGCCTCATGATAGGGAATTCTCACGCTTCGCAGAGTATAAAATGTGACCGTTCAGTTTTCATCTCACTGCTTTTAGGATGGAACAGAAGAAAACATTGGTTCATTTATTTTCCAAATGTCTGTACTCTGCTATAAGGGTATAAATAAATCTGTTCTATTTTCGAAAAGCTTTTTGGTGGGGGAGTTTGGGAATTCGTTGAAAAAGCGGTGAAATAATTCACTAAAAAAATTATAATTCTGTGATTTGTTCACTCATATATGACAGTAAGCATATTGTCATTATTAATATTGAGCATATAGATAATCTGGCTGGGTTCATTTATTACAGTGGCTTTACATTATGACTAAACAACATAAAATATGTGGCGAGATAAATTGAGGTGCTACCATGATTTTATTTGTGAAATTGCGTGTATATCAATTAAATTTCAAATGCGCACATACTTACTAAAACTGTCAAGTGTTAAAATGTGCTGGCGTTGCGTTAAACGATTTTTGGTTTGGATTTTAATTTTTGGGTGAACCATTAACTTTTGGTAAATTTCTTTTATTTTTGTGCATGTTTTATGCGGTAGCACCAAGATTACTGATATTTTGTCATTTTAATTTAAAGAAACCAGGTTGATTATGATTGTGGCTGTTTTTCGTAAGATCTCCTTTTTAATCATCTCTTTGATTTGCACGTTGATCGGTTTCCTCTGTGTGAACAGTAAGATAAATATACATGAGTAAACACGATGCACAGAGCATGAACCCGTAGATTTAACACTATGTCTGAGGCTGTGTGTCCCCGAGGCCTGGCATCACACAGCACAAGAAGCTGTTAGCCAGAAGCTGTGATAGCTTTGTTAGGGACGGTGGGTGGGCTGTTGTTGTAACTGCTGTGTTTTTGGTTTGGGTGCTTTAACTAGGAGTGGCTTGTGGACAGGTGGTTGCCTAGTCACTGAATGTTTGTTGCCGTGGCAACAGTCTGCATGAGTCTTGATAAATCCTTATTTTATCAAGGGGGATGCGACCAGGCAGGTGAGGAGTAATCTGTAATGTAATGGATAGCTAATCCTCATTTTGGTTAATCTGTCTGTCATGTTGCCGTCTTGTGCTGGCGTGGATGCCAGTTTTTACAGCTCAAATGCAGAATAAAAACCCTTATGGGCTGGAGAGGATCTGTTAGAGGTTTAGCCCTATAATCTCTGGCAATAATGAGATCATGAGGAGACAAAGGTATTAAAGAATGAAGAATGAGTCTAACATGTCTCACATATTTAGTTAATAAAGGTAAAACGATTGAAACGTTGGTATTGTAATGTCACTATGTGCACTTGTTTACCTAGTGAAAATGTCACCCACAGAAATGGGACCGTTGTGATGTCACAACAACAAAAAAGCCTCCGCTCAGAACATTAATGGTTAAGAATCAGCAAATATATGTGAGCATATCTATTCTTAGATTTATATGTATTTTATTATGGAGATTGTTGCCTGGTGGCCTTTCTTTTGTTCTTAATATCATATAGAGGTGAATTAATAGTCAATAACAAAATATCTAAAATATTTCAGTCAAGTCATAATCAGTTTTTTCAGATGCACATGGATGGAGTAGGAGGCTCTGAAGGTGCTGTTGGACTCCTCTGATCATCTTAGTTACTAAACATCCTCTCAATCCGTCTGAAGGCACAGCTGTCAGATCTTGGCTTGGGTTATAGTTTTGGAGCTCCTTGAACAATAAAGCCGGATTTCTTTCGGAGGTTTATTCAGAATTAGACACTTAATCTGATTTAACAATTTGATAAGTAGACTGATCTGGGTATAGACGTTCTCTGTTATGGTTCAACTTCTGTCGTTTCCCCAAAGCTTTTAATTCGTGTTTTTTCCTGTAATCTTTAAAATCATACAGGACACTTGTCAGTTAGGTGGTGGTGTTGCTCGGGTAGAGATGACATTTTTTGACAATGTTTTACTGCGTCCTAAAAGTGTTTTTTCTTAGTTTGTTTGTTAGCAGTGTTGTTTTTCAGCTTTTTTAGGCTAAACAATGTTTTCTCAGTGTGGTTTGGTTAGCAGATATGTTAATTAAAACGTATTTTACTAAAATGTAAATAAAATAAAAGACCCTTCCATTATCAAGCAAAAAAGTGGTTATATAAGTGAATCTGAAGATTTACTCCCTAATGGAAAGCTCTTTTGTTTTGTTTCAAGTGCTGTAGTGGCCATTAGTTTAATCAATCAAAGACTTGAGACTGATTCGGTAACTCTGCTGTCATTTCCATTTAGGCGGAAATTGATTTCTTAATTATGGGAGAGAGTAATCATGTGTTGTTTGTTAATTAATACAGTTTAAAAATGGCTGTTGACACACATCACTTAACATTAGTTGATCAATAAAATTGACTTTATAATAGAAATGCTGATGGACCTAATATTGAACTCAGCAGCTTTCCTCAGTCTGTGGGGGGCTTTTTTCTGACTAGATCTTGGGACCATTTTGGTCCCCAGCCTTTCAGTGTTTCATTGAGAGGGTTTTGTAAAACTGCTTCATCAACAGTACAAATCAAGCTTTAAATGTGTTTTTAGACTATAAATCTGCTGTTATTTGTTTTATCTCCAGTTGCTTCGTGTTTTAATACCTTCTTAACCATAATGGCTCCCAGTAGACACCATATTGTAGACTGGTCTGAGGCTTGTTTGAATTCTTTCTACGTGATTCAGGTAAAATCGCTGTCGGACAAAAATGTCTAGCACAGAGTCACGAACGACAGCAAATCAGCAAAGCCAGACAATGTGTAACCGCCTCTGATTGGCCTGTTCCTCTCTTCTGGGATATTGTTAGACCGCTCATATATTACCTCACATTCCCCCTTGTTTTGTGATGTAGATGCCTATAAAGTTGTCTGTTTCCACCATGTGTTTCTGATTTCAAGTAGGCTGGGTGGAGAGCTTGCGAACTTTACATGTCTGGGAGAACATCTTCTCGGTACTGACCGTGGCAGGGATTATCTGAGCTATGAGGCTTGTCTTCATGCCATGCTGGCTCCTACTGGAGGACAGATCACTCCTACCTAACTGAGGGTGCTAAATAACTGTTTTTTAGCATGCGTCTCCTGTTCTTTAGGTATTAGTAAAGAATGTTGAGAGGCTGAATTTGATTTCCTTGCTGGGTTTAGGGGTAAATCATCAACTTTTGAGCCTTGCTTGTAGAAGCTCCATGCTGGTAATGATTTGCTGCTTTCTAAATGCTGCAGACAAGCTAGTTTTTGTAATTTCAGTGCAGATCATAAATTTAATACGGGGTCCAGTCAATTCCCTCATTCTCCCTTGTGTGTGTGTGTGTGTGCGTCTTATCTTTCTGGACTGTGTTCAGATTCAGACTTCAGAAGATACTGTTCCTGTGTGATCTGTTGTATATCAGTGCATTTTTCATGTGAGTGAAGAATGCATACTTTCCTGTACTCTTTATTAGTGTGCATATTTAGTGCACAACTGTTCCATTGCGTTATGCACATACTACTTAAGTCTATGCAGAACCGGTGCCTGTAGAAATCCAAATTTTCACCCTGTCAATTTTTGTAATTCATACAGTTATACATTTTATTTACACGCTTATTTTTAATATTCAGACCAATTTGGTTATACTTTCAGCTGCCAATATGTGTAGTACTCAGTTTAACACTTATCATATTTTTTTCACCACAAAACATGTAGTAATTATAATGACATTGCCAGAGACACTCCCTGTGTTGTCCACTTCCAAAAGGGTTTTCAGCGCTCTGTGCCAATACACCAAGAACTATTACTAAGTAAACAGCAAGCATGTTCTTAACAAGCTGATAGATTTCATCAGAGAAACCAATCAATCGTCTACTGTTAAAACCAGCTGCCAGCCCACAGAATGATGGATGCCACATCTGTTTGTAGAAGTTTCTGTGGAAAAAAAAGGTCTGCTGGCTGTGAGAGAATGCGTGACTCCTCCTTTCTCTGGTTAAGTGTCAGAGCTTGCAAATAAGTGAAGGAAACTTCAGTGAAAACTGAATGCTTTAGAAGTGCCAGGAGTGAAAAGTGTTTGTATGTGTGCCTGTGAGCGAATTCGTGTGCTCGCTAGAATGTAGGTGGTCTCTGCTTGTGTAAATATTGGAAGCTTTAAGACACTGTGTGTCAAAACACGCAGGGCTTGAAGTGCCATGTTAATGAATGGGGCCACATGTGGAGTGCCACGGCGGTTTGTTTAAGCAAATGAGCTCTGCTGACAGACATCTGCCCTAATGTGCAGGCTGAGACAGCTCCAATGCAGGATTTACATGCAGACGCACATGCTAACATGCCGCAAACGCTGCGTCGCACTCTTCCCCAGATAACAATTTCAGAGCGTTTCTCGAACGTTTCTATCAAGTAACGAAAACGTTGTTATTTTTGGCCACTTTTTATACCTTGTATTAACGTTATTGTTGATTATAGGAATGTTATTCAAGCGTGTATTAATTCTGTAACATTTCAAAACGTTCCACTAGCTTTTTAAAAATAAAGTTGTTGATGTATACTGTATAACATTAAAAAACATTTTAGTATTGTCACTGCAAGAACGCTTTTGATAACTTTTAAAGACAACTTTTAAAGAGTGTTAGCCAACGTTCTATGAACGTTCCCTGTTAGCTGGGTCTCTGTGTCAGGGGGGCTTCTGAGAGTTTTCAAAGTGGCAGCCGACATCTCTCTGCATCGACAGATGGATGGTGCGAGGGATGGGGGTTGAGTAAATTATGCATGCGTGTTCTCACAATGCTCAACACTTGCCTTGACTCATCAGTACACGGTACACAAGAATCATGGGAAAGTTTATTTAGCACTTTTTATTAGCGGTGCCTTTAATCCAGCCCACTCATTGGAGTCCAAGTTTGGTCGCGTTCATTTTTAAATTGATTCATACTAAAACCGGTTTAAGGCCTTTTAGAGGTGGGCGATTAGCATGTGGGCACAAGCCAATGGTGCTAAACAGCTCGTCGTTTTCAAAGGGTTCAACACAATGAAGAATGAGTTATGAAGGGCTAATGAATTGTCATCGGAAGCAAGATGTGGTAAAGAATGGCTTTCAGGGAGAATTTGAAGTGTTGATGTACGTTTTGCTGAGTAGTTGACTTTCATCTTTACAATTTTATTGAACCGTGACTCGTGGCTTTTTTCAGATGAATCGGCTCCACGTTTTGCTAATAGACGCGCATGTTTGTGTTTTGTGCTTTAATAAACTTCACTCTGTTTGGAATAATCTGCTTTTGCTTAATAGTTGTCACGTTTGTATTTAAGGCAGACCCAAAGCAGGTGTGACCGAAACAATACCATCACTAATAATACAGAATCTAAAGGCTGAGGGCCAGAAAGGAATCGTAGCAACAACAAACCCCCAAATGGTGTCAGAACAGCCCCGAGCCAGAATCTTTGCAACAACAACCGAGGTGATACCTTAGAAACTGAAAACAAGCCGGTGTTGTCATTTTCTAACAGGATGAAAGATATTTACGCGGTGAAAGGATCAGCGCTCAGAAATGTGTGTGCTTTAGCGAGCGAGGGATTACTTATGTAAAAGAACAAGGGGAGGTGTCGGCACAGGTGCCTCTCGCTGTTGAGAAGCTCACTGGCTAACGTCCAGACGGACTCACGCATGTGCCGCTCCCCTCCCTTCCCCTGCGTGTCAGCGCACAAAGCCCGTGGGCTTTCTGACAATGAGAGCATCGCTGTCGCACCAGGAGAACACCTCGAAAGCAAACACGCTCACGGACGGCCACAAAAGCTTCCAGGGAGCGATGCACTTTTATGCCCATGAGTGCCTTGTTACGGGCACAATGACTTGCCGGTCTGGACAGCAGGTGTTACATTAAAGCTCTGCTCTGATGTATTGTGGCCGTCCATTCGCGCTAGAATCCATATTTGCTTTCTCTTTGACTTTCCAATCACACCCAACAAAGCATTGTTTTTGAGCGCACAGGAAAGTGCTGTGTTAAGCTTTGTTATCAATTATGTTTGTTAAGAGAGACCGAGGTGCATTCATGCCCGGTATCTCTCTCTTGTTTTTGTTGGCTCAGAACCGAACCACTCAGTATTTGTTTGTGTGTGGTTATGATACGCAGGTACATGAATATGCAGATTCTTTTACCATATGGTCAAGATTTGTAAATATATAAATATAAATTTATATATAAATTTAAATATTTGTTATACAGAGCTGTTCACAAATCCGTCTGTGATTATGCTTCTATTTAGTGTTTAGTTTAGTTTCTTCTAAATTAGTTTTATTTAGTTTTTCTAAATTATAAGACAAAGAAATTGTGTATTATTACATAAATATACACACACACACATTTTATATATTAATACTTATATATGTACAGCATAATTAGAGTAAAAGATACATCATATAAACATAATATATATGCAAAGATATTAATTTAGCTTCAATGACAGGATGCACTCCAGCCGACATGAACTCCACAAGTGTAAAACCTGATGATTTTAGTTATATTATGTCGGCATGTATTAGGTGGTGAAGATTATCTTGTGTGTGTCAGTTTTTTCATACACGACTGGTTAGTGTCAACTGGTTAGTTGCTTATTTGATTTGCATCATAAAAATAGTGACGAATCTTAGTTAATTCTTTTTCATTTTCTGTCACAACATTTCATGTTTGCACATTTTTCTAAATCGTAAAAAAAAGTGAACTGAATTTCCAGGTTTAGATTACGTTTTGAATGCCAGATTTGTAATCCTGGCTCGGGTGACGCTGTGGTGTGATATATGCTGTGGGTTATATAAAAAACCCACAGTGAATTAAAGCTGAGCCGTTTCATTAAACAGTTGAATGGCTTTGCACAGAATGCCAGTAGATGTCACTATGCGCCACAGTATTGTTATATAAACACGCTGGCCTTCATACCCAGCTAAAAATGATTGATTGTAAGAACGTTCACGTAACGTTTCAGTTAGTCACAAAAATATTAATGTTATTTTAAAAGTTTTAGGAACGTTCAAAACAGCCAGTTTTTTAGACGTTTTATTAGCGTTATTGCTTGGTTATAAAATATTATTCAAACATTTTTTTTCTGTAATGTTTTTAAAGTGTTCCCGTAACGTTTTAGTTTATGATATATAACATTATAAAAGTAGTATACTAACAGTGTTGCAAGAACATTTTTGATATTCTGAGAACGTTCTCTGTTAGCTGGGTATTGAGTTAGACAGAATTCATCAGGTGTTTAACTGTGTCCTATATGTCACCCATAAATGTATGAGCCTTCCACAACAACTGTCTCACTTTACCCCAAATTTGTGTGAGGTTCTACACAACAGGAAACCAACATTTCTTGCTACATTTTCTGCTTGATCATCTTAAGCAGGGTCATTGTTTTAAGACGTGAGGCCTATTTGATGATACAACAGATGAACTTAATGTGAACTCTGTGTGGTTTGCTTGTTTTGTGTTGCTGGTATGTTAAGATCAGCAGGACATCGCAGGTCATTCCTTCTTGTCTTTGCTCTAGACAGCTTTGAGGGCACATGCTTGGACTGGCTGGAGAATTGTGCTCTCCTAAAGCTCCTGGAGGAGCCGTGTGCCGACAGCGCTGTCATCGCGTGTAGCCCTCGCGATTCCATCTCCTCCTTTGCTATGTGTTAATATTTGCATTATGCTACTAGACTGGGGCCGGGGGGAGACGGGGGATTGCCATTGGAAAGGAGAACATGCGTTGAGCTGCATGTCTTTGTGGAGGTCGTTTGCAGAATTAGGAGCGGGGCTGAGGCGTTAAAGCTACAGATAATGAGAAGGCAAACACGATTATTGACAGAGACACAAAAGGAGCTTTAGATGTGTCTCCAGCAGCTGTGTGAACGCAGCACACACACTCATGTGCACTGGGAGGTACATACGGTCTGGTTGAAGCTGTTAACCCCGTCGGGTCTGAACGGCAGCTTGGCTGTTAGTTTGCACGCTTTAGATACACATACGATATCTGTATATCGAGTCATATGACCCAGATTTATCACCCTCATTTCTTACCAGGAGCTTTATTTGAATGCGCCATCATTGTCTGTTAATTGGCTTTCATTCGTGACCCACTTTTTGCCCGTCAGGCCTCTGCTCCCCTGTTGTGCATCTCCAGTCATGTGTCCAATTTTGCAGTGAAGCGGGGAGGAGGGACGACTCGTCCCTGAGTTTGCTGATTGGATCTTGGGCCGTCTCTAATTGCCCTCCTCCTTCGGAGGACTGAGGTGTTGCCGTTCTCGCTTCACCCCGTCGTTCTGTTTCTCTTCACTAAATCGGTCCCCCGCCCCTTTACAGTAATTTATTTATTTGTAGGCAGGGGGCGCCCTCCACTAACACTTCAGCACACCTGCTCGTTGTCTCTAGTAGTCACACTTAATCAAATAGACGGGCGCCCCTGTTTACGATCTGTGAGAGTTTTGCAAAGACTTGACGTGTAAGTTTGCCTATGTTCTTTGCGAAAGGCGCAAGGACATCTGTGTCTGAGTCTCATCTAGTACCGACTTTGCTAAGCTGTTCAAACTCCTGGACGTCTTTAGCCATTAACAATGCAAACACAAGCAAATATCTCTCCTTTGTATCAGGCGAATAATTTGTCTGGCCTAGCAGTTTTCACCGAAAATGCTTTGTGTACCGAGGCAAGCTATTGTATTCTGAGGTACTTGGAAGGATTTGCCAGTTTTAAAGTGTAAGGGAAGATTATGAGGGCGTCTTGCTGGAGAGACGGAGAAAATGAAAAAGCACACACTTCAGACCCCCCCCAAAACTAATTGAGTGTCTAAAACAACATGGTTTCCCAGGGAGGGATTTACTCAGTGTTCCATAAGTGCAGGCTAACAACTAAACACACATGCGATCTGTTGGTGCCTGTGTCTGGACCAATATGACCTTTAGGGCCCTGATTCATTTTTTAGCTTTTTAATCCCGTATGACATAGCAGAAAACACTTGTTTTATAAAGTTCTGTAAGAATAAAGTCGCAAACAAACATGGATGACAAGGTCCCAGTATTTGTTTATGATAGCGAAGGTGAGATCGGTAGCTGTGTTTTCACACGATAAATCGTGTTTGCTCATCTTTGATTTTCGAAAGCAAACGGTTATTGTTTTTGTAATGACAAAAGAATAAAAAATGATTTTGAGTCACGCAATTCTGGGTCATCGGACGTCTCCTCCTCTGCTCGGCTCCACACAATAGCTTCCTGCTTGAGAGTGACAGTCTCGCATATGAACAAAAATTGAATTGCCAACAGTCAATATTTGGTCGGCTAGCAGTTAGGCTACTTTAAAACTCCAAGTGTCGAGCGCTTTTTTATATATAAGCGATTGGATTGTTAATGGCAGAAAGGGTGTTACTGCTGAAGACACACATGCTATCACTTGAACAATAGAAATGTGCGCTCTCACACTCTTCCGATCGCAGCACATACACAAACACACGGCACAAAGACCAATAGGATCAGAAGCTACGAGTGTAATCCAAGAGCAAACAAGGGTGGGGAGATGTGAGAGGAGAGTGAATTTGGGGAGAGGCTAGAGATCATCGCCTGTGTGTGTGTGTGTCTTTGGCTTTACTTAACCATATATTGGGGACAAATTTGTACCCAAAAGTAAGCAAAACCAAATCTGAGCAAGGCCCTTATTTTAGGATGTTCTTATCTGCAAGAAAAGCTATAAAAATATAGCAAATAGTATAGTTAAGTTCTTTTTTTTTAAATGTAAAAATGCAAAACGTTTTCATGTCAGGGTTGGGGTAAAGTATGGGTTAGGGTAAGGTTAAATGGTTTATAACTAGCTGTGTATAAAACCAATAGAGGGCTATGAAATATTACCATTTAGATAAAAGTGTGTGTTTCTAGGGGTTCATTTAGATCTCATCTAAATCTATTCATCTGTTTTTAACAGTATGTACCATGTCTCTTGTAAGTTATTATGTAAAGGAATATTTCCGGCTCAAACAGGTAGTTTGGTAATAACTGACCTGCTTGGTTGATTCACAAACATGTTGTTATCCTGATGTACCTCTAATCACTTAACCATAAACCTTTTAGTTTAAAACGAGCTTTAACGACTGCTGCTTGTATTTGACAGCATATGTATTTATTATTTATAGATGTTTGTGTGCTTTCAGTTCATGACATGCTTTTTCAATCATCGTTGTGCACAAGCAGATTGTTGGTCATGCATGTTTAGGGCACTGACAGCATGTCGGGTAAGCCTGCACTTTAGACACTCTGCGATACGCCGCTCTTGTGACACACGGATGTTTGCCGGTTCAATCCGGATGAGAATGAAAGATTAAAGGAGACAGACTGTTGCGTCAGTTAGGGGATAGAGAAACTTACCCAACTTGTTATTGCCCTTTACCCAGCTAACAGGGAACGTTCTCAAAACATTGGCTAATGTTCTCCAAAGGTTATTTCATCAGTTATCAAAACACGTTCTTGCAGTACCGTTAGTAGAACTTTTTTTCAACATTATATATCATATATCAAAAGCGTTATTCCTGAGTAGTTAGCAGAACATTTTAAAGGCTTTACAGAATTAAAGTTTGAATAACATTCCTGTAACCAAACAATAACATTAGTACAAGGTCTAAAAACCATACTTTTTGTTACTTAATGGAAATGTTAAGGAAACCTATAACCTAAAATAGTTAGCTAGGTAGCTAATTTACAAATGAATCAACTTGACCTGTAGAACATGACCTAAAAGAGCAGCATTTTATTTTTGCTTTATCTATGTGTGTTTACCATTATGAGAATAAAACGTTTGTTTTATTCAACATGAACGTTTACTTGATAAACGCAGTAGGAATAGAGCTATAGAGTACATGTAAAGTATATGACTGTGTTTTAATAACCACTTTTGACATAAACCTACTGTTCTCTGTATACATTTTCTCATGTACGGCTATATCAGTTTTCCTAGGTTCCAAACTACACTAACTTAATAACTGGACATGACTTGGTGAATTTTGTGAGGAAGATGAAAAGATGATGACATCGGTTGCGTCCCAAATAATGTACCATACGCTAAACTTGCATTATACCTCATGTATTCTCGGGTATAAAATTTAAAAGGGTCATTTGACATTTTTTACTTGACATTTTTTTGGCATGAGGCATTACCTTCCTCCAGTTGAGGAAAATGATTTAAATACACCCAGTGTGTTGCCGTTAGCTTTAACACGTTTAGCCCCTCCCCTTCAGCTACGTAAGGAAAACGACCGTTGAGTGCATGAAGTGTCCAACTTTCCATACTTCGTTTTTTAAGTTTGAACAAGTACATAATTCGTGTACTCGTAGTGAACTGCGTCTCTGCTGACATAAGTGCAGCGTGCGCGCAAACAGAGCAGAGAACTCGGACTGTTGTGTACGCATCAACAGGAAGATTAAGAAGGGAAGTGGAGAAACAAAAGACCTCGTGAAGAGAGAGGAGAGTTATTACGTACATGCCTTTCCGTTTGCTCACTGTAGTCCTCGCTTTCTAGTGCTTTTAGCCTGACCTGATTGGGGCTCTTTGTCCTGGAATTCTCCCTTAATTAATGGCAAAGGGCTGTAATTGGATTTCTTTGTCACTGGTTTATTCAGGGGATTGGCGCAGCGCTGTTTATTTAGCCTAGGTGGTGTGTCTTCTCATGTCATGTCAAGGACAAAATTTCCTGACACGGAGCTCAGTTTTGCTTCCAACAGTAGCCGTCACGCTCGATGTCTCTACTAAAGTAGCATTGTTCTGTTGAAAGAACGTGTTTTCATGCTGTGTACGGCTTGTCAAACACACAGATTCTTTATAAGATATGGAAGCGTGTTGGTACAGTATTCCGAATAAGATGTTTTAGGCTGCATTGACGGGTTCATTGTTTTATCACCGTCGTTGACATGTTTGACACCTCACCTTATTATGCGATGCGGGAAAATAGCTTTAGGAATTTCTGTGGAACGTGATACCGGAATGATACAGCAATCAATGTTGTTGAAGATTAGACAGGGCACAATCTGTAGTCTGGCATCTCCAGACTGTTTTCATGTTTTTTCTCAGTTCCGGTTGAATTGTTTTAATATGCGCTACGTTCTTAATTAAATAGAGGCCAAACTCCAGGAATTTTTGATGGTTTCCTGCACTATTTAAACCATTTTCATCACATTGATCTTCATAAACAGGCATGTCGGCCCGTAATCCCAACGCTCATGACTTCAAACGTGTGTTCTTATTGTGAAACTGTCTCCCGCATGCCTAACATTCTGCCCATGTACAGATGTTCTCCTTTCCTCAGCGGGAGAATCTGGATACATCTCCATCAGTGTCTGCACAAATAGGCCACATAATAACATGTTGCTTTCCCAGGACAATAGCTGTCTGTCTTGTTTTTGCGATGTCTCTTAAGCCATACCAAAGATCCTAAACAATGAACTGAGTAGCACCTGAAATAAGCAATAAAATAAATATGTCTGATCTCTCTGGGCTTTTAAGACTCGTTCAGAGTGGTCGTACCCCAGCGGCCTTGTTTGCATAGTTCAGCCACCCGTAGCACAGAAGGTGTGGCCAGTAGATCCTAACAGACGCATGAAGAAGATAACATGCACATGGGCACCGGTTGTGATAGCACGACCCGTCTCTAATCTTGTGACCTTTCATGCATTCTTTGCATACGCATCATTCCTTCCGTGTCTCAGTGGTGTCAAGGCACGACAGGTAAGAGGTGCGTCGCCTATTCCTTCATTGCCACTTTATCTGTTTCGCTTGACTGCGCGTCAGTGGCAGGAACGTCGACGCAGCTCTGTTACAGTGCGCTTCCGTTATCCTCTGGATCTCGCTTGCGTCTGTAATCTTACTGTTGTTTTATCCTTCTAGAGAAAGTCTAGAAGGTTCCTCTGGAGAAAGTCACAACAAAGTTGAGGGCATGAAAGGTCACCTGAGCAGAAACTCCAGGTGGAGCTGTTGAGCTTTAAAGAATCCAGATTCATTGGACTTGATTTATGCTCTGAAATATCACAGCTTCACAAGAGGCAGTGAAACATTTACATCACTTGTTTTTTAATGATATGAATATGGCCTTTTCTTCACAGAACCTTCACAGAACTGCTTGTTTGTTTAGTTCGTCAACTTTAAAAGTACTAGACACCTGTCCTGACCAAGATGCCGTATCGGCTCAGGACAGCTTTATGTAAGCCAGCAAGGATGAGCTTCAAATCACCTGTAAAGACTCTCTGAGCCTTAACTGAGGACCTTATCCTCTAGTTTGCCTTCCATCTTGTGCTTAGGGCACTTACAGTGACACAGGTTGGCAGAGCTTCTGGCCAGTGACCCCTGGAAAGGACATTTGTCCCTTTGTTTTTTTTTTATAAAGATTTGTCTGTTTCTAACCTCATAGTAGTCTTGATTCTATCTCCAGGCGACCAGGTTGTTTATATATCAGTCGCATTTTGTGTTTGTGACACTGTAAAAATGTTGTCGAAATGTCCAAATATGTCAGTACTTTTTTCCTGTTATACTGCATTATATACTTATTATATAAATATAATTTATAGTATATATTCTGTTTTGATTTACACAAATGTTATAAAATAAGTTTGTTGCATCGCGTATATAATATAGAAGTGCCTTCGTTCCTGACTCTCAATTGTTATATTTTTAATAGCGCTTTGTATGGATTGTTGAGCATCGTCCTTGTATCTTTACTGTGATTTGGTGATGCAATGCATTCCACATGCTGCTAACCTCGACCTGTGAGTTTGTCAGTGAGTCCACAGATGGATGTGGCAGATGACTCGAATCCAATCTGCTTTAGTTATTTTTATTTGCACTGTGGATCTGGCTAATTAGCTATACAGGCTTTGCTAGGCAAAGCGTGCAAAATGACAAACAAGGCTGTATTGTTCTCCTCTCTTAGCCAGGTAATCACTTTTAGATGGTCTTATCCTCTCTGTCACTGTGGCCTGATCTTCTGTAAGCTGTATTCGTCAAACTAAACACTAGATCCGCGTGGAGGTGAGGTCTTACGAGGTAGAAAATCTCGACTGGGATTTTCAAGAGGACAAATGTATTAGGCCGAGGCTTTGCATTTGCTTTTTCCAGGTTAATCCGGAGATCTTCCCCCACAAGAAGTGGGAGCATATCCTGAGAACAATATTAAGGTAGCAGAGATGTATCAGGGATAGACACAAGCCTCATGGTGTGATTAAACCCAGGACTTACTGCTTGTAATGAGTTAACTTAAAAAGCATTTTTTGCCCCTTTACAAAGTTTAAGTTCTGTTAACAGTATTGAAGGTTTTGTGTTACGATCATACGCATTTCAAACGATTTTGTTTTGGAAACCTTGTAAAGTAAACTCTCTTGCACAGATCAATCATTTCGCTTCGTAAGGGAAGGCGTAGGGATTTATTTTGTGTGTCTCCTGTATCTGACACTCACTGATTTGCAACAGTTTCAGCTAAAAATCTTTATTGTTCTATCGAAGAGAAAAGTTTAGCTACACTTTGTATGGTGGAGGGAGATTAAATTAATGGCTAATTTTTATATTTGGGTGAACTGTTGCTTACGACAAACATTACATTTGCATTGAGATTCTTTGTTTTTCTTTTGTTGTTCCTTTGTTAACTATTAATTGATAACTTATATAAAATATATTTTTTATATATTTCAATAAATTAAATATAACTTATAAAATTGTGATTATATAGACTAATGCATCTCCATCTCCTCCGGGTTCTGCAGTAACAGCATTCAGCCAGTAGAGGGGATCAACAGTCCAGATGGATGGGAGGAGACGGCCATGTTCTTTTCCATCACCCTGCCTATATTTGAATAGACCTGTTCCTGTTCATTAAGACTAAGTGGTATCCACTCCAGATAGCCCCTGTTGAGTCTTTTCTGTCAAGTCTTAAGTTCATTCATTTGTTATTTTGGTAAAATAAATGGAATACGCGCTGTAGTAACAGAACTGGTACATGTGAGGTAAGCATAAACAGTGCCTTCGAGGTTAAACAAATCGGTTTTCCACTTCCTTAAATGACTAATGCCTTTAAAGGAATTCTGATGTGGGAGTCAAAGACGTGGACCTGTGGGAGGAAGGAATCCGCTTTTGTAAACGCGTTCTCGTCACTTCGCTGATTTATACTTCTTGTGGGATCAGCTGAAACACTGAGGGTTGAAGTTTTGTTGTAAAGGTCGCGTCGAGACCGCGCTGATATCATTTTCTTAAAGCATGCGTGCTACGCGTGTCCCCAAAGCAACCAACGCTTAAGTATGCGCTTGGTCACATGACCGTGGCATCTGATCTGGTTCCTTTGACCAGTACAGTAGCTCCACAGCAGATAAAAGACTCAAAGCGTGTTTAATCATTGATTGGTCGCTGATGGGTCACACGTATCCTGCAAGAACAGCTTCGCTGGTTGGTTCACAATATGCAGCGCTTCCTGCGTCCCCTCCTGTTTCTGCACATACACGCTTGGATACCGTATTAGGATTGGGGGCCTGAGAAAGGGGCAGCCCGTGGTGTATTAACACCTGATTGGCTGCATGCACTCAGAAATTCAGAGCAGAGAGGTGGAGCATTGGACATTCGAACTGCACGCAAGCTCACATGAAGTGTATCACGCGTACATGCACTCATTCACAGTCCCGAACTGTTTGCCTTGCACACACACGCAGGTTCACACTCTGAGCCATTAACTGGCTTTAATACTGGTAACGCATGCAATGCAACAGTGAAGTCATTTAAACACTATGCATTTGTGGTCCCCAAATCCCACAACACCAGATTTCATAATGATATCCTGTTTTCAAAAGGCATGTACGTATTTCATTGAAGTTTGACTTTGAATACAGGTCAACATTGTTCACTTTGCACAGCTTTGTTGCGATTGGTGAGATAGACATTTATACAAAATAAGGCTGAAGTGGAATTTTATTCCCACAAATTTGAGTTTGTTGTCTGTTCTTCTGCCATTACAACACGCCGTATATCAGCCTTGATTTAATCCAATGGATAAAAGATTAATCCAGCCAGCATTTCCTTTGCAAACTCTAATCCGTGCTTCGTTTATAATACAATTATTAATTTTTATTGTTCCTTTTATCCAAAGCCACTCAGTGATGTTGGACCCCAGTTTTCTGCAGTTGGGTTTGTGTTTTATTGGAGTCAACCAGATGTACCTTTTGATCACGGAATACCAGTATAGTTCCACCACTTGACTTAGACGTCTGAATCTCCCAATTTGGCCCTCTTTCTGAAGCCCACCCTCTAGTCCAAGATCAACACCCCCTTCCCTCCCGATTCCATGCAGCAAGACCACAAACAACAACTTCATCAGGGATCGCAATTTAATTTTATTCCAGATTCACTGGAAATGCGATAAGCGCTGCACTGTTAGACGTGACAGCATTTACTCCTGCTGCAGTGGACAGGTGAGACAAAATAGAGGGAGTTGAAGACTACATGTGGTGCCCCTCCCTTTTCAGTCACCCCCTTTTTCATCCAGGAAGTGTTGGCGGGACTTGCAGACCTGCAAAGCTGTCCGGATCTGGCCGCATGTGGATCGAATCAAAATTATCCACTAATTGACTATTTACTGGGCTCCAGAAAGGCCATAATGGAGTTGATATTAAATCTCCTCTAAGTATTTAAAGCGCGCTTCTGAGTGCTCCCTCGAAGAGCTGCTTCCAAATTTTACAAGGAGAAGTGACTTAAGCTTCTAGGTCAGAGAGTCCTTAGCCCAGGCGGCTCTCAGACGGGATTTAGGGACGACAGTGAAGCTGCAAAGAGAAGGGCGAGGGAGAGGTACAACTAGATCTCCCCCAATGAGTTCCAGATGCCCCCTGGTCCCAACTTCGATAGATACTACTAGCTAGAGTATTCTATGTGAGGATTAAACCCCTGGCTCCCTTTTAATGGAGATAGACTGCTTTTTATGTGGAAAGTTAAATCGCATGAATCTTAGAGGTCCAGTTTGTCTTTTTATGTGCTACCAAAGCTTTGGGTTAAAAAAAAAAGCCGGCTAAGTTTTGATCAGATGACAATGATGGTTCTTTTTAAGTGATCCTAGATTTATCAGATGGGATTTGGTGAGGCAGAGTGTTTCAGTTTTTAAAAGCATATTAAAGTACCACTTCCTGTACTTGAACCCACTCAGAACGGAGCTGTTCGACATTGAAGTTATGCATAAAACAATGGATATTTATTTCAATCTTGTGTGTCCTATGACTCTATTGGTGTTTTATGGGATTCATTCTTGGATTGTGTAGCCCTTATGTAAATCATAATGCTCGTGGAGCGTTTCAAAGAGCCAGAATCTCTGATGTTCTTGTTCCCCTCACTCCCCTGCAGATCTGGATGGTGTCATCAACAGTCAGTTCTGCTCTAGAATCAGAACCCTGGGACCCGTTCAGAGAAATTAGCTGCATCTGCCATTTTCCATTGTGTCCCTTTTATTTTCATCAAAGAAGGAATAAGTTTGTTAAAGCTACATGTTTTCCCTTATGTTCTAAGAAGTCTGCGTGCACATTTTTTGTACTAATGAACCATTTTATTGTAGTTAAATAAAGTCAAAAATCACTAACCCACTTTACTTCTGTTCATTTATTTGTACTCTTATCTAGAGTGATTTGTTTTTGACTCTTATCTAGAATATTTGTTTTTTAAAACGTAAGAACATTTCTTTCTTATTTTTTGTTTTCTAGGAACGCAGCAATACCTTTTTGGGAAAAAATATGCATTTCTTTGGTTTATTTGTTTGCTTATTGTACAACTTCATAACTGATATAATGACCAGTGATTTTAATTCTTTAACATAATGGTATTTATTTCCAATTTGTGCATATAATCTAATGCAAACAACATTCAGAAAATCTATCGACTCAGCAGCTGTGTTACAGCCATCCAAAAGATTCTTCATGCATTCGCTAACGTTCGCCTATGGCGCAGATCTTCTCATTATGAGTAACGCGACAAACATGTCTCAGTAACACATGACCAGATATCAGCACGTGGTTCACAAATACCACATATTGTGTGACACGATGGAAAATAGACCGAGCACAGCTGCACCTGCTGCAGACCGAAAACCCAACTCTCCTGGCTGCAGTTTTTTCTCTCTTTCTCATGGTTAGTGGTTTGACTTGAATTATTGTAACAGCATTGGCTTGTGTTAGCTTTAGTTGTGTCACTGCACTGTACTGTAATCTGATTTCTATAGTCTGTTTACAGGAAGGCCTTGGAGACAGAGCTACATAATGAACTCATCATGGCAGACCAAAAAAAGGTACGGTTTATTCAAATGGCGTGCCAAAAAGAAACATTTAGTCAGACTTCCAAACTTAAATGAGATAGTGTTAGTAAATACACAACCATATGTTGTTTTCACACATCCCAGTTTCCTCATTAGGACTGCAGGCTCAACAGTGATGCCCCATCCTCTTTGAATTTGCCTTGTGGCTGCCTGCCTGCAGAGGCTGTTTTACATTTTCAGTCTTGTAAGGATTTTCCCACTCAGCCAGTTGGGTTTTGGACCTCAGCTGAGGTCTCTGTTCTTCTCTATTCTTCTTTCCTCTTGGCTTAACGATCGTTTTTTAAGCTCCCATCTGGTTGCAAGGAACCTCTCTGATGTCCCATTGCACTAATTGCACATATTGGACAAAGGGTTTGGTGCCAGACTCGCAACACAAGCCCTTTCCTTCCAGCGCATACAGTTCAGCCTTATACTCTGTTTAGAGACACTGTCCAACAAATATGAAGAGAAAGCATAGGAGCCCATCCAAAACTACTGATCCGTAGATGTTGAGGATATACTTTGAGTCGGCAGTATTTTGAGCTAGCTGCAAATTGTTAAAATAACAGGACCAGGTGTTTTTTGGCTTGTTCGTGTATTTCATCAATTTCATATTTTGATTATGGTAAACGGTCTGGTATTTTATTACATAATAGCTTCATTGTTGTGACTGCATTACAGACATATATTAAGTACAATAGAAATTCTCTTTGCATTGATCATATACACGTAAAAATGGAAAAAATACCGTTTTTTGTTTGTTACTTAATGTGTTAATAGGAAATAATATGGATTGTTAACAACACCCTGCAAAAAAAGGTCCAACCATCTTTGGGTTTGGCACAAGTTTACATTTTAGGAGGAAGAAGGCAGCCTGAGTAAATAAGTTTAAGGTTAACTACAAAACTAAAGTTATCAGTTTAATATCCACTGAAATTATTATTATTATTTGTGGACCCAAGTTGGCACACGCTCATTTTGTGCTTAATACACAAAGTTGGAACTGTATCGTTTTCTATACCTTTAATGCCAGTAATAGTGCTATAGGTTTGTGCTATAGATTTGTGCTTAGCTTCATTACCTGCACGTTTACCTGCGACTCTACTCATGTCTCAACATCAAATAAATACACAGTGCCACATATTCTGGGCGTTCTATATTATGAGGCTAAATAGATTCATGGCTTGGCTTTGATTTACAATTTAGCATCATGGCTGTATGACAAAAATAATCTCTAATGCAGTTGTGGTTCAGACTGAGTAACTAGGAGGAATATTGTAGGTTGAAGTGATGTGTCAGTCTTTAGCTGTCAGTCCAATGGGGTCCAACACTGCTCAATCCTGTTTGGTACTGATAGGTCGGTTCCCGCGTTGAAGTCGGGCTGTGGGTTGGATAGGCTGTGAAATCCCTTTGTGAACACAACGGGGACCCGGGCTTCCTGTGAAACAGGGTGGAATGTGCAGCTCGGTCACGGGGGGCGGGGCCACAAGGAGAGGTCGACGCTGAAGAAGGTGCGGGCGGCAGAACCCGCTGTGTGGTGAAAGCGACGAGGTCGGGAGGCGCCGGATGCGGCCGCTGCATGGATGGAGAGTGGTGAGGAACCACAGAGGCAGCAGTGGCTGTGCTGCTGAAGTGGGCAGTGAAAGGTTGGTACTGCATGGCCTCCATAGTCTGCATGCCGTACCGAGGGTACGGCTGCACCGACGCCCACATGTTGCAGTTCAGGGAGGCGGTTGGTAGGTCATCCGTACCCACTGTGCCGCCTGCCTCTCCCTCGGTTCCCCCATACATGCACGCCTCTCTAGAACCCAGTGGCTCATTGCAGTAAGGATGGGAGAGCAGTGGTGGCTCGTAGGTGGGAGGGGAGCGGAAATATTGCTCTTCAGGAACTACAGGGTGGGCTGTGTCAAGATAGGGTCGTTTGCATCCCAGCTCCAAGTGTCTTGTGTTATCTTAAGGAAAAGAACGTGGAAAAATCAGGATTAATGGCACGTTTTGGGAATGCATCACTTTCACCTTTGGAAAATTGCACTTCTGTTCCCAAAAACAAGTACAGTTAATCTCTTTGCGTAGAGGTTAATGAAAAGGTTGTGGGTTTCTAATGTTGTTGTCATAATTACATACCTCTGTGCTTGAAGCAATGGTAAAGAAGGCTTGATTCCCGGCTAGACGGGAAGGAGTTGGTGAGAGATTCCTGGGAATCAGGGTTTGGCATGGTTACACCACTGTCATACTGATAGTGAGAAACCACCTGTGGATGGCCGCTCAACATGCCTGCACCCAGTTTTCCTGACAGATGGCCATGCGATGAGATAAGTCGTTGTCGAACCATGTTCTTAGAAATCACAGGGTAATCTTTCCTGGGGAGAGGGGCACTTAATCAGTCATTTCTTTATGGGGTGCATAATGTAATTATGTGGTGCAAGGGTAATACACTTACCCTTGAAGTCTGGACACACGCAGATCGCCTTCATCGCTGCCACGGAAACCTTTGGCAAATGGATTGTTCTCGATTTTTAACTGGGTGATCTGTAAAACACATAGTAATTGTGACTGTCGTATAACTGTATGTCTCGCTCTGTGTTCTGCCGGGTTCTGCTGGTACCTTGTGATTCTGATATGATGTAACAGAAATGAAGGCTGTCTCAGGGAAGACGTGAGTACAGTAGGCCGTGTTTTTAGAACCGAAGGCGTTGTTCTCGTCAGCCTTCACTATGTGTAACCTGGGCTGGTATTTGTGCATAGAGTTCAAGATGATCTGTAGGGAAATAGCAAGCATGAATTAGGATGGAATTTTTTCGTTGTTTTGTGTATATTGCGATGCATGCATATACAAGTAGTTCATTTACAGTATGCAAACCTGTCACCATCGGGATCAATAAATATGTCAGGAGCTATTGTGTCGCATTGCATGCAAGAAATCCAATTGGATGTTTTGTGTGTGTGTTTGATTGTACTGTTCTCGCACCAGTCTGCTCAGTGCATCTGTGTGTTCAGTGAAGCATTTAGTCCGGGTCATTCCTAACACAGTTCTGTCAGGGCCAATGAGCATCAAGGCTTCTCCCTTTGTTATGCCGACTCTCAGACAGAGAGTGAGGCAGCTCTCGTCTTCGCTGCACTTTTCTAAGAGGAGTCAGGAGCACTAGTGCACAGAGGCCGACCCCAGGTCAATCCCCACCATCTGCCCCCCTCGTTGCTTGCGCACGCAGACGGTAGCCCCAGTCAAATGAATGGTTCGGGCGCTTCATTGGTTGAGTGCAGACACATGTGACCTTTGCCTGGTTGCCTGGCTGGCGTCTTGAGGTAATACCATGTGATTCAAGCTGCACTGGTGGTTCAGATAGGGAGATGTGTCCTGTCTCAATGTATTAATCAAGCACCTTTGTCAGATCAACGGAGGCTCCCCCGTGCCTTTCATCTCCCTGCTTTCTTTTAATCTAAAGATCTGTTTTTGGGGATAACAGTTGTGTCGTGTGACCTTAAAGCTGGATGGCCCTGTGCGTTCAGTCTACAGCTTGTAGAAACCTTTGGGTGTTGGGTGTCTGTGTGGTTCGTGCCGTAGTAGTTGCAAAGAAAATAAAAGCATGGTGTAGTGAAAATAGTAATAAATCACAACTCCCAGACCACATGAATGACTCAAGCAGAACTAGCAGGAGTGGCTGAGTTCACCAAATAACAAAGACATCTTAATTTGATCATGTCACCCATGGCAATGGCCCTGATGGCTTTATTTCACATTGGGTTGATGTGGCAGGAGTTTGGTGTGTGTTTTGACTTGTGTGGTTTGCTATTCTGGCTGCAGTGGCGGCCTGTATTGGAGCTCTCAGCCTAGCCCAGTGTTCCCGCTGGTGTGGGCGTCATGAGAGCTTAGCAGCCTCTTGCCGGGCTCATTACTCGCCCTTATCACTTCCTAGGCATTCAACTAGACCTGACAGGCCAACCTCGTGCCATCCTGACAGGTTATGAACCTAATGAGCTTGCTTCTGATGCGATGGCTCTAGACAAGCCTGGTCCACAGGGTCCTTCTGGGCAGGCCTGCCACGGTTGGACTCCTCACCTCTGCTCCATTGTTTACATCTCTCCTATTTTTTCTTCAGGTGACCCATACCATACTGTAGCTCTCTAAACTGTATTTACGCTGCTTTTCAATTGTCCATCTGGCGTTGCAATTGTGTTTGTTTATGGTGCAGTAAGTGCACTAAAGCTATTCCTCACTGATGATTGTTAGACGTGTAGTGTAAAACATCCCTCTTTTGTAGACTTTAAAGGGCCATGGTCAAATTCTTATTGCATGGGCAAACTTCTTAAGAACAAAAACAGTAACTATTTATCTTCAGTCTAATCTCAGATGTTGACCTTATAATGTCAATGCACAGATTCTGGTTATACAGTGTGTATTTGTAGAGAGAGAGATTTGTAGGGCCACTCACATGCCCAAAGGGATCAAGGTGGTTGTTTGTGAGCTTCAGCTTTTGAAAGGAGACCAGCTGTCTCATCCAGTGGGCCCCTGTTGCTGGAGAGTCGGGGTGGACGTAAAGTCTTCCAGGCATTGCAGGTTCTGCTTTTCCAGCCACCATCCTGCACAAAAGAGTGAGACGCCAATTCAACAGTAGCATTATTTGCCAAAGCAAAGCTAACAGGGAACGTTCTCAGAATGTGGGCTAACATTCTCGAAAAGTTATCAAAAATATTCTTGCGGTAACTTTAGTAGAACATTAGTGTTATGGATATAATATGCATTTAAAACTGTATTGTTAAGTAGTTATTGAAATATTTTAGAAACGTTCTTGTAACCAAGCAGTAACTGTAATAAAGCGTCTATATAAATGGACGTTTTAAACGTTCCTAGAACTTTGAAAATAACACTTAACGTTTTTGTTTCCTAATGAAAGCGTTAGGGGAATGTTTTTACAAACTAGAACAAACTAGGAAGCGGTGTGGTGTAGTAGTGCAAGCTCAGGACTAGAAACCGCAGGTTGCTGGTTCAGTTCAGTTTGTTTACTGAACTTAATTGCAGGAAATCGCCTCTATAGTTCATACTGCCAGTATGTGGCAACATTCTGTGATCCCATTGGCCCAAGTCACATGACTGTAAAGATTCCGTTATAGCCCTACTGTACATTGCTTTCCAGCACTTCTTGACATGATGCCACAGTCATCCAGCCTTTTGAAGGGAAGGGTGTTTTTTAGCATCACTCAGCGCTGTAGGTTATAGCGGTAGGCTAGTGAAAAGGCTTGCTTTATGCAGAACATCTGTACATTAATGACAGATTCAGAGCGCGAGTGGTTATGTCCACAGCATTATGGGAGTAATTCCCAAAGACTTGGGATGGCTGCTTTGACCATAACATCACTGCTAATTGTGTGCCTCAAAGGTGTCGCTGAGGATTTCCAGAACCGATGCTGGCAAATGGTGGAATTCCACCCCATCCCACAGATTTTGAAAAATGGTCATAAAATACTGGTTCGCTTGACAAAGCATGCAATTTATTGAGATTCGCTTGCCATCGTTATTTTGCTTCTTTCCATTCTGGAAACGAGCACATTTGATTTATTTGTAGTGCCAATTGTTGCCTAGTTGCCTGGGTAGATAGTGCCCATATCTAGTGGCATTGCCAGAGGCAGGAGGTCATGAAGAGGACAGCATGCATCACCCAGCTGTTTTAAGCCCATTGGTTTTGACAGGCTGCCTGCTGTGGCCTACAGTAATTAACAGTGTGCTAATGACACTCCACAGCCAGAGCTAGCGTTGCATGGATAAACTGCTATGATGTCGACTGCGCATGGTTTGCTAATAAATATGTCTGTAAAATATGAGCCTATGTAATATGTTTACTTTATTAGATGAATTTGTACCACACTATTTAACGTAGTGACTATTGATTATATTAAAAGTGAGACTATTAACAAAAATATTTACTTTATTACTAATTTTAAATAATTATTAATAACAATGATTTTAGTTTGTCTTTTTTTTGTAATACATTAATCCAGACTGTAAAAGTGTGTGACAAAAATCATGTACTGTGCAGATATTGTAAACTGCGGCATCGCTCTAGTCAAGCGGAAACCAAAATGGAGGAGACAGTGGAATATAAATATGCTAATTTCTGTCCTTTCATAGGTGGCCAGCTGCCTCAGGGGACCAATCACAGTCAGGCACAGTTTCTGCAGAAGGCTCAGAGTATCTTTAAACAACAGAACCGCAGAAGGCTGTGAGTATTTTAAAACACATTTAGAACACCATTCTGACAGCACCACTGCCAAACTCACCACTTGTTGTCACAAAACTTGTACCGGTGGTCATCAGCTGGAACGATGTCTGTTAACAGGATGTATTTGGTCTTGGGGTTCATCCCTGTGACTTTTACTTTGTAGCTGGGGAACATCCGCCTAAGGAGTTTGAACATGATGTCATCGGGGTTGTAAATGGTGCCATAAAGATAGCAATGATGTCACAATGAAAATAGATGAGCTGTTTTTGTAGGTGCCTGCATCATTACAGTAGGTAAAATGTTAGTTTTTTTTACATAGAAATATATACACAAGGTTTGTTTATACACAATACAAGTTTTTGTTTTGCTAATATAAGACTGCGGAGCTGACCTTATACGCCATTTAGATTTAATTAGAAAAGTAGGTGTTAATGCGTTTTACCCTCGCTGATGTCATTCTCCTGAATCGCATTTACGCAGACTTATCTAATTTGTGTCAGTCACTCATTGCTGTATTTATTCCTCATTACGGTAGCGGCTTTTCCCTCCAAACGACCCAATGAAAATTGGACTTAGCCGGGGGCTGCGTGAGCAACAGCTGAGCGCTGGCGGTAAGCACGGATGAGACGGTCTTATCGGCTCTTTCGAGGGTTTTAACGGGCCTTGAGTGCAGGAGAATCACGGGAAGTGTTTGTTTTGGGAGGATGAGTACGTGATTAGTGATCAGATAACAGCTTAACCTGTTTTCAGCACAGAGATTAGTTGTTTGAGAATTACAGAATGTCACTTAAATCTCAAGAGAGCTTCAAAGATCCCTTGACAGTTCTCGGTAAAGCATTGCACAAAGCAGAGCATTACTGTCCTCTATCAAGAACTTCAAAAATTTAGATAAAACATAAAAATGACTGTTATTCTCAGCAACCCCATATATGGAACCATGTTCTACCCGGTACTGATTTGCTTCTGGGCAGATATATTTATTTAGAGATTGATTCTGTTTTAATAGAGCGCCTCTGTAAAATTCGGGAACTCATTTTGTTCGGATACCGAGATGACAGACAGAATATGCTAATATAGCAGACGCGGTCGTAAAACACATCTATGCAGCTACCTTCAGTGACCTTCTCACAAGACATAAAGCCTGTCTTTTTATCTCATCTGCAAGGCTGCCTACAGATCTTATAAACGCTGGCTGCTTTTGTGTAATGAAAGGTCTTTTAAATAGCAGGCTGCTGAACAGACCCGCAAACCCGGCTTGTCGTTGCACCACCTACTCCCCCAAGACAGCAACACTGCAGAGCATCACAATTTTGAGGCTTTTTAAAAGGTTCCACCAGCCAGCCATAAATGTATTCACTACAAATGAATGCGCCCTGTACTGAATCTTTTCATTACGTTTGCAAATACAGACCTTCAGAGGCCTGCGATATGTAAAAACGCCACTAAAAGCACTTCTAATACCCAGCGGGAGAGCTCGGGGTGGAGAGAGGTAAAGCTCTGTGGCTGGGCCAGGCCTGCCGTCCAATTATGTAAATCACTCCGGGCAAGCAGTTGTGAAAGAGGTGCTTCAAACCATCATGAGCACCTTAAACAAACCTGTTCACCGGCTTGTGCTCTGATAATGCTGTCATCCTGTCGTTCTGTCACAAATAATTACAAGACTAACGGTCCTCGCGTTTCTTTCGCTCTTGATTGCGAGGTCGTTACTGTAGTGCACCAAATATTAAGCATCATTGTACTGCAATCGTTACCAAATATGCCGGTTTGTGATGGGAAAAAAATGTCCTCGATTTTTACAGCGCTGAAAGTAAGATGATAAATGTCCCCGCAAGACTCTGTCACATATGAAGGATCTGTAATGTTCTCTGCGTTTATGCCACACGTTTACATAATGGCTCTCACAGTAGATCGCATGGCATGTCTAATGGGGCCTAGCACAGTGGATCTGTGGAGTTCTCTGAGTATTCTGTTGCTCTGGGTAGTCACGTCGTAGTGCTGTCCCGGGCATGGGAACAGCTACAGATACCACGTTGCTTTACTGTGTACACTCTTAAAAAAAACTATGCCGTAGAAGCCCCATCTTTGGGTCACTTTAACATCCGTGGAACCTTTCTGTTTCACTTCTTTCTGGAGAAAGGTTCTTTGGACTATATAAAGGTATGAAAGAAATTGTTATTTTAAGAACATTTTACTGAATGTTTGAGTGTTTCTGTAGCCCAATTGGTAGAGCAAAAGGTTGTGGGTTCGATCCCCACAACCGTAAGTTGCATTGGATAGTGTCTGCCGAATACATAAATGTGAATAAATGGACCTTTGGGGAACCAGAAATGGTTCTTCTATGGCATTGCTCTAAAGAACCTATTAGGAACCTTTATTTTTAAGAGTGTAGTCTTCTTGTTGCCTAATAGCTGTGTTATGTGTCAAGTTTGTAGATATTGTCATAACAGCTATGGGAGTCGAATTTCGTTCAGATGATACGAGTAGTTTTCAAAGTAATTGTAGCAAAAGCAAACTGTGCATTTACAGGCCAAATTGGGTGGTAATTTGGCCCCAGCACTTGAGTGTATATGTGAGAGCTTGACAAAGAGAAATGGAGAGTTTGAGAGTGTATCATCTGGGTGTCAGCACGCGCATAATGCCAGCTGTTTCATTTAGCCTGCTCTGTCAGTGATTCATGCTATCTGCAGGATTCTACAGGAGATCAAAAGACGCTGGATGATAAAGCAAGTGAGGTCCTTTAGGGCCTGGGAGACGCCACGGAACTGGGCGCTGCGCTTCTCTCATCAGCCGCGCTGATGTTCGCTCTGACGGGCTGTGTACAGTTCACACCAGCCGGCTGCTTTCAATAGGCATGTTTAGTATCGGGCTACAGACGTGTATGCACAATAACAAGCCATTCAGATCGGCTTTACTGGAGTTGTTGCAGAGTTCAGCTGTGTGGATTGTCTCACACTTCGTCTTTAAAGCTCGCAGATGCACCGCTGCGGTGTTTGACCCAATTTCCCTGCGTTGCCTGTAGCGTTACTGCCATGGCTGCAGAACTGTTGCGCGTTGTTTAGGGTAAACAAAACTAACAAATAACAAAATTTACGTTCGTTTTTTTTCCACTGTATTAAAACGCTCGGTTGATCATTTTATTAATTCATACTACAAATTTGTATCATTTCCAGAAGGATAAATATTATACATACCGCTGTATTTTTCTTTAGCGAAAGCCTACACTGTCAAAGCGCATATACCGCGCTGACACGGCTCAAGCGCGCTATGTAACACAAGACCACGATGAGAATCATTGCATGAAATTGGCCTCAATTTTGTGTAATGGGAGCCGTGGTGGAGAAACCTGGCGAGTTTTCTCAAGATTTACAGTTCGGTGAATGGCTGCCTAATGTCCTACAAGTCATATCCCCCCTAAAAAAGAAAATAAAAGAGTGAAACGTTCTTCCCGCTGCACGGCTCGATTGACATATTGCGCATCTTTAACGGAGCCTGGTGTCCATTATACACTGAAGTATGTAAAATGAAATGAGCCCATCTGCTGTTGAAGTACAGTCTCCTGTTCTGAGCGCAGCTGTGCAGATGAGCACGGCTTGGCTCTTCAAAGGGTTTCGGGGTTCTCTGGGCACTTTATCAGTTGGACAGGGGGAAGCCCATCCCTCACAATGTTACAGCATTAAAGAAAAATTGCGTTGACCTTTTGCATTTTCCACCGAGAAACCCTGAGAAACTGCTGCCTAAGACTGGCAGAGACCATTGACTCGTTCTCTGCTTAATATCCAGGGTCCCTCTCTTAATCCACAGGGCACGTTAAATCTAATACTCGCGGCAGCCGTTTGTGTTTCCAATTAGATGTTTGTATGCGCAGGAATTCAGCCGTGCTTTACCTCGGTAGTGTAATATTTGAGAAACGTTCCATTAAAGCACCTTACACATTTTATGAGATATGTTAATATGCTAATATGTTAATATATTAATATGTTAATATACGTTTAAAGCTTTCGATTTGCAATACTTAGTGGAAAACATAACAAGGATCTTGTTATGTTCTGTTGCCCTGCGCTAAACCGTTTTCTCTCCGTGTGTGTGTGTGTGTGTGTGTGTGTGTGTGTGTGTGTAAATCTCAGATGATTTGAATGGATGGGAATGATGCTGTCCTAACCTGCCTGCTTTGGTAATGATCATCTCCGTTCCGGCCTCGTGGAACTTCTTCCATAGTTCTCTGTCGTGAAGAACCACTTTGATGTTTTCAATGTTCTGAAGGTACAACCACACACAAAAATAAAAAATGTTAATGTTATGGTAACGTTATGGTAACTGTTAACAATGCTTTTTAACAAAACAAATATCAATAATTCTTTATTATATCATCTATTATTAGAAATAATTTATTTTATTCATTCGTGTAAAGGATTGTGTAAATTTCATGTGAAGAAACTAGCAGAACGGAGGATGTTAAACTCTAACATGCTATATTAAATTGCATCCGTCCCAACAGGTGTGAAGACACGCATGTGTAAACAAATCAGGAGTTACTAAAAAGATGCAACTGATTGGCTACCTGGTCGGGCTCGTTGTTCTGGTGAATGCTGGGAGTTGGAGGCAGGCCCAGATGTGAGGAGTCACTGGTAAGCTCGGGGCGGCCGCTGGACTGGGCCACGGTCATGCTTTCGTCAGCCACAGCTGAGGCTTTCTCCTGTAGCATTTCTGTCAGATTCACAAGTGTTAGCTAAACGTCGACTTTACAGTCGCTTTCTTTAAAGTCTTTAAATTATATTAGACTAGATATAAACTTTATATCTAGTTTATTTTAACTATTTTTAAATTATGTTTTCAGGACAGAAAATACTTTTTTTTTAAATAAGCAGAATAAATGCAAAACAAATACAATTTCTTAAATTTGTCATTTGTAAGTGTATCATTCTAAATACATGATGCTGAACAAGGTAAAAAAAAATAAAGAAAATAGTAAATATTAATTTTAAAATCCGAATATACAAGATATTTATATTATGCAATTCTTTGCCTATTTTCAGTCATTTGACCCAATTAAATCCGAAAACATTTCCAAAAAAATGATGGGCAAAATATAGTGCATATATGTGCACACTATTTTAATACTATTTGCTAAAAAATTTTATACAATTAGAAGATCTCTCTCAAACATAAGTCTTTTAAAATTATTTAATGCCCTTTCATGTTTAAAAATAAAAAGTTTTTTTGACAGCTTCTTTTCTCGGTCTCTCTCTAAGCTTTGCTCTGATTTTAACACAAGCTGAAAAGGATCTAATGATATATGGATAATGAAAATACCACAGATTCCTTTGTTACTCTTGGTTCTGCTGTAATTGATTATATACACACAGCTAAGACGTGGGCTGCAAAATATGAGAAATAACCTACATTAACATTTACATTTTATGGGGGAAAGTCTGTCCTCATAACATGACCTGGCCAATTAATTTCAAGGGAAGGGTCGAGATCCGTTTGTTCTAAAGTATCGCAAGATTAAATATTTATACTTCCAGCATTTGGGCACCTCAGTTTTATGGAAGGGTGCTAAACACTGCTGATTCCATTAAGCGAGGTCAAAAACTTAGCCTCGCTCTCACGCCCCATCTCTGCTCGCGCTCAGACATCACACGAAAGACACGTCTCGCAGTGAGCACATCACTGTACCGCGGGACACTGCCTCCATATTGCTGCCTGCAAGGCGGACACCAAACTACTCTCATGGTGAAAGCCGCCCCCTCCCACACACTCCTAATCTCGCGCATGTAAACAACGTGAGTGTGCAGCCTTCAGATAAAAGGAGAAAAGCGGGATTCCGTGTAAACTTGGCCAGACGTTTGCCAAAGCCAATAAAGATAAAGTCTGACAGGCACCATGAGGCTACAGCAAGTCAACCCTGGACTTTTCCAGTCCAAAATGTTCACTTACACTGTTTAACTAAGTCCAGTGAGCGAGAGCTGTGTTTACATCACTGTCACCCCAGACATATAATCCGCTAAACTATTCCTGGCAGATTCTGTTCTGTGCACACTGAGGTTGGCTGGCTATTTCCAGAGCCATGTTGTCCAAAGTGTTGAACGGTGGCCAAATTTAAGCATATCCCTTCTTCCAAAATGTAGAAAATCAAATAAATAAAGTCGTTGGAGGATTGACTGAAATATATTGCCTGTCTTTAGTGGGCAGAACTTACCCTAGAAATTCCTTCTGGAAACCTGGACTAATCTGTTTTGACAGGAGTCTGTTTCAGGTAGTTTGGGGGATCCTGTCTAGATCTGGTTTTGGATGCCGTTTGCATGCAGGTTGTTATAGTAGACCAGCATGTTTTGGTTCTGCCATTTTGTTCGGTTTCAGAGAGGGTGCAATGAGTATGTGAAAAAGAGCAGGCCGTTGTCTACTAACTAGGCTACTAAAAACAGGCATTCACGTTTCCTCTGTCATATGAGTGAAGAGATCCCTAACTAGGTGTTTTTAAATTACTCATTTGTAAGATGTGTTTTCCTATGACTACATGAATTCTGTTTCTATAATTTTTTAGTCATCATACTGTGTATGTGAAAACTGGAAAGCTGGAATTCTAATAGGCCCAGTTGAGGTGTAAGTTGGGAATGCAAAATCCATGGGAATTTAGCAGGCCTTTTCACAGCTGGAAAAGAAATTGGAGTAGAATTGACTTGGTTTCAGTACAGTGAAAACACCCAAGAGTAAATACAGCTGAATACATGCTTGCAATTTCCTTTACATTTGTTTTAGGATATTTGTATTTTGTATGTTTATATCCTTTTCGTATATTTTATATCATTTGCATAGTTTATATCATTTTGTATATTTTATATCCTTATGACATAATTTAATTTAAGTGTGCATTGCGTTTTAGGTGTAGTATGAAGAATTGCAATTATATTTAATAAGTTGTTGTTTAGTTGTGTCGTTATTATTAATTGCGATGTGTTTTGCGTATTTACTCAAATCCGTTTCTTGAATACATAATTACTACATTTTACATAATTGTTTTTTTCTTGTTTTAATTGTTTAAATAGTTCTGCGAATGAAGCAAACGTACATTTCAGGATTTATGTTCAGGTCATTTTTAAACAATATTTTAGCAGCTTAAGCAGTTTATGTTTAACGCCACAATTTTATCGCCACGTTATTGGGCTATATTTCGTTGACTTCTGAAACGATTAAGCAGTATAACGTCATTTCCTCTTTTGTTTTGCACATTGGCGTATAAATAAAACAAATGTATATTTATCATCTTACTGTTTTCCGAGCACTGTGCTGTTATCAACCGCATGAATTAAATCGAGTTGATGTTTAAGGCCTCAGGTCTTTGCCATCCCTGGCGGCAAAGGGATGCGTGGGTCAGAGATTAAAATACGAACAATATCAAAGAAACTGCGTATGATCAGATATTAAAATCTGTTTCCTTGTTCCCAGCGAATATTTATGGATTATTAAGTAAAAGTATAAGGGCCCGTGTCCTTTCCTTTAATATGACCCATAGTTAAACCTTCAGCCTCTATGCAAAATCAGAAATTGTATGTCCCATGCTCTATTTTTGACAGTGTTATCTTTATAAAATAGAATAAAACGGTAGTATGTTCTACACCGCTTAATCCACAATAACATGTCAGCTGTAATTAAAAGCTTAGTTTGCGATGTTTGGAAAACGCGTACTAGTCAATCTCGCGATATTGTTAAATCATAGCCCGTGTTTTATTTATATGCGCCTGACGCCTTCCCGCAAACACTTAATTTGGTAGAGAATAATGTCAGATCAGTTGCGTCTAATCGCATTAACGCCCTCCATGCATCTTAAGAGCACTTAGGTGACGTTCATTTACACACGGAACAGCTGCATATGACCCACTGAGAACAAATGTAATATTACCTCATAAAACAATATTACGTTCTGAAATCCTCCATATCACTCCAAACCGCAATAATCTGTCCGCTGCGACATTACGGCAGGAAGTTACGTCCCGATGTGTCGTTCAGTCCAGTGCACTGCTCAGCATCCCCTCTATCTGATTACGGGCTATAGAGCTGTCGCTTCCCAAGGGTCTGCTTCTGTTCGTCTCCGACGAGAGGATTCGTCTCCGAGGCAAACGGAGGAACTCGTTGCGTGATGTTTTCTTGGAAACCGAGAGTCCGCGGCACAGCTTGATTTGTTAAAACGCAAGGGTGAACTTGGCTCGTGACTCTTTCCCTCCTTCCCCCCGCGCCTCATCGCTGACGTTGCTCTCAACAACACCAAACCCGAAACGACCCGAAGCGCACAGCTCAGAGTCTCATTTACGTCTCCAAACCAACGGTCCACTCAGAAGAAAGGGTCTGTTCATTGTACAACACCATTTGCGCCCTTTCTATCCTCTCCTGCGTCCGAACAGCGTATTGCAAACTTATAATGCAGCTGCTAAATAGTGTATCACACCAAAAGAACGCACATTAATTTGACACACTGTGATTTTACAACGCGTCAGGTCACGCATCACGTAAACAAATGCAACGTATTTGCTTATGTTCAATACGCTGCATGTTTCTCTAGAGAGAATATTTGCCGCTCTGACACAGAGGTTGAATCTCGCGTCTATATGACATCATCTAATCTTCTCTGATTTTATATGTCATGAGCTTTCCATCAATTTCACAGTTTTTTCCCCTCTTCATTTTCTTCACGTATTTGTTTCGCTCCTATAAGCAGCATGTTTGAATTTTGAAATCTGCTGAGGATTTTGTTTAAAATGTCTTAGCATTTCCAGTGAAATATGGTTGCGGTTTTAGAGTAAATGGGTCGAAGCACGAGGCTGAAAGATCAATAAATCACCTGGATACGTTTGAGGGCCGTGAGGTTTTTGACTTATATCTACTGGTGACAGGACCAAATGAACGGCAACAGACAGAATATGTTCTTTTATGAACTGTTTATCATTTTCGCCTATGCCATTCTCCAAACAGGTCACGTTATCTGATCAGGTCGTCTGATAAGAATGAAGGTGAGCATGAGGAGAGATGGTTTTGCGGCGGTGGGAGAAAGGCCTCAGCCGAGGGTCAGATCTGTATTTCGTAGGGCTGTTAAATCGAGTGTGGCGAAATTGCAAGTGTATCGTTTGTTGTGACTACAGTAAGGCAATTCGGAACGACAGAAGTTGATGTATATTATTCGGACGGTCCCCTGAATGATTATTTCCCCTAGATTTATTTGAAAACACAATGCAGTCATCTGAATTTGAGCTGAGGTTTTTGGTCACAGTGTGATGTGATGCGTACGCGTTAGATTAATTAAACCTTTAGTCATGACGTTTATGTAGAACGCTTTCCATTATGTCGTAAATTCTAAGAATTTTGGTGTTGCAAATTAAAATAATTATTATTATTATTATGTTTCGAAAACCGATTGTAGTGCATTCCTTTGTGTAATATTTGGTATTTATTCCTGGAAGCGTTTCCACTGTACCAACAAGAACGTTTGCGATCAAATATGTTTAGTCTCTTTTTGCAAATAAACTGTGATAAAACTTTAGCCATCTCTCACGAGACAATCTGAGCTAATTTAATTGAAATAAAATTGTATTCGATTTACCATTAAAGTCAACTCAGCAAAATGTCGGCTTATGTTGACGTGAAGGCCCACCTGCGTTATTTGATGCGTCAAATAAGTCAAGCATTACATTTTTGTCAATACACGTTATTATAAAACTAAAATGTTACCGTGGGGGTAAATTCTCAGAATCATCCAATAGAACTTAAAAGTTCACTTCATATCTCATATGAATTTCATAACATTTACTCTAATGGGGTTTGAAGTGAAATCTAATCTAAACGGTGCAAACGATGCTGGACTAATTATTCGCACAGTAAGAACCGCAATTTCTTGCTATAGATTAGCATAAACACAAAACAATACATTTTGCCGTATTTTACAGTCAATATATGTCACTGTTAGGATTTATCTTGCTCATATAAAACTGAGGCCTATAGCCTGGGAACACAAAAATATTCTAATGAGAAATTATGTTTTTACACTAGAATGATTCGCTTAAATCTTTAGTTTCAGACAGCCGTGTATATTGCCGTTATCACACGTGATTGAAAATAATTGGTCTTACCTCAACCTCGCTGGTTTTGATGCACCTTCTGTGTTTGTGAACCTCAAGATCAGAACCTCTGGAGACGGGCGCTTTCTTGAGTTTTCTGAAGCAGTCAAGTTATACCTTAGCGTGGCATATAAGATGTCGCTATAAAAGGGATGATTTTTTATAGGGGATGAATTGAGCTGCCTTTCTGAAAGGGAATTTAAACTTCACTCACTCCCACCATCACGTGGTCTCGAAATTAGGAACAGGAGTAGGGTTAGCTTATGTATACTGAGGGCAGGGTGTTGCCGAATGGACACTGAGCGATGCTCTCCAAACTTACTCAGCGGAGTTGATGCTCTTTCGACCAGACTTCACATTTTTCGTTTTCTTTGCCTCACAGTAAATACTGATGTTACCCGTTTTTAAATGATTCAGATTCAAACCTCAAACGGATATTAGTGTGCTCGCATTAGAACTGAATAATTATTACAAATTGGATTTATATTCGTTGTGTACGATTACGAATGTAAATTCAATATTTCCACGCCGTCCACGTAGTTTTGATTTGTTCCTGTAAGCAAAGAGCTTCGTTTTTTTGCAAATTAGTATCTATTGTATTTCAGAATTAGGATAAGAGATGCTTAATCGAATATACCGTCAGAAGTTGAATCAAATCAATTAAGATGAATAACTAACTGTTGCTCTTAAAAATGCACGCCGACCAAAATACATTTATCTATTTAATGGCATTTGTGCACTGACATTTATGTATTTTATGACTCCTTTAAATAGGTCGTTGTAGTTTTTAACGGGTGAAAGTTGTCTTATCTTGACAGTTTTGATGATGGTCAATCAACACAAAAAACATGATGTAGATGTTACAAAAAAGATTAATGCTTTAATAAAAATTATCATACATAATTTTAATAGTAAAATTAATTTTATAAATAACAATTGTTAAAGCTATTTCTACTTTTATAGATATAGTTTGGGAAATTCTAAATGGCATGATTCGTCTTTTATGTCACCATTTACAATTCTGCTCAGTTTGCGCGGTACAATTTTGTGCGTTTTACGGTAAATAAACCATGACGTCAGTACAATATTCTGAATCTGATGATTATTATTTAATTTATTTATTTTTGATCAAATCTAATCATTTTTCGAATCTTTTTGTTATGATTCTGCATGTCACAATTGCCTGACAGAACATTTAAAATAATACTGCTCGAGAACTGTTTGATTTCTCTCTGTTGTGTTTTGCACTGTGAACGAGTGTCCTTGTGGAACCATCGGTGAGTGATTAATGTGTATGGGAGTGCAGACTCTTTTTCCTTACAAAAACATTTGCCTGTATAATTGGTCATGGGTAAGAGGGGTCTCAGCTAATAAACAACAAAGAGGAAGGAGGCTGGTGGGGGGGGGCGGAAAGACCCTCCTCTTCCTCCATCTCTGCCTCTACGCTTTCTGTCCCTCTCCACTATTCGTGTTCCTCTCGTAGAACTTTTTAAGTTCTTTGTTTTACCAGAAACCATAATTCCATACCATACAAAATCCTTCCAATATCTGCTTATCCTACATAGAGCCACTGTTTTTACACTGCATTACCATGGTATTATTACCATGGTAACAGTGTCCAGTATAGTATTGTGTGTGTGTGTGTGTGGGGGGGTGTTCTCATCTCTTGCCATATTTCTCAGAAGGGCATTATGTATAGTTGGCTGTACACTAGCACATTGTCTACACCCGGTGGCAGATAGTCAGTACAGAGCGGTGACATCACAATGGCTTCATAGTGAATCCTCCGGCCGACCCGCCACCCTGGAACCAGCATAACCCCATACTGCCACAGTCATTAGCTCAGATGTCTGTGTGCAGTCGCAGTATTTAGCATGCATGCTGGGTCTTTTCTTCCACCATTAGCCCTCTTCTCATAAGCACCCTTTCTGTGTGCACTGCGGTCAGCGCTTGGGAAGATTGTTACAGTACACAGCAAGCTGGCCTGCTTACAAAATTAAATCTGTTTTCACTGTTTGTGAGTGCCAGCGTTTGTTCTTTTTAAGAAGCCGTCTAAAAATAAAACTTACCTAATGCATGTTTTAGGGAGAATTAATAACGATTTAGGTTATTTTTAAGAATGTGGAGATGAGATTTTACCGACATGTGTTTTGCATTAATCAGTTCTTTTATCTCAGGTTGAGTCATCTCACTGGCTAGTTTCCAGTTTATTGTAAATAGTGTGATAAGCTTATGTTTTAAATTTGGTTCTGTGGTATTCAAATGAGATTGTGTAACTGGACGTTGAACAGTATTAATTATTATTTATTGTAAGGCAATACATTTCGCCTGCTATTATCAAACACATCATTCCCAGTAATGACACAGAGCTCATCTGATCACTCTTTTATCGTTGATGTATGACCAGCAGACCATTCGTTTATACCGCGTAGAAGACTTTCCTATGTTTGTTTTTGTAGCTTAACAAAGTTCCCGGTCCTTCTTAAGACATGATCCTGAAACCGTTCTCCTTGAAGTGGAGGTATTTTATATATAATGTGGTTTTAACATGTTTAAACATAGAAATTAAGATGTAGACGGTAATTAAGACAGTTGAAGTAGATTTAATGTACGTGATATGTGTGTGTGTGTGTGTGTGGTTGGTTGTATTCATGGGATATTTCAGCTGTCAGTGTATTGTGTCGTCCACGTTTGGCTTCACTCCGACTGTTCAGTTACAGAAGATAAATTACATCTCAGTCTTTGGACTGAACTGCTAATACAGCCCTGATCAGTGAGATAATCCAGCTAACCACAGATGGTTTGGTTCTTGCTTTTGACACAGAGAGTATGGCATTTTCTTTAAACAAATATATTTATGTAGTTCTGAATATTTCCACACAGGGAAATACTAAAGGCCCAATTAAGGGAAAGAGAACTGTATTTGATTCCAAAACACAAGCCTGTTGCATTTTTGATAGCTCGTTTTTAGTTGCTTGTGGTATTTTTATATAATCGAAAACATCTGAATGCGGTCCGGTCACATATAATTATTTCGTATCAAGATATTCGAAATTATGGTGCAAGAACTGTTATAATGAAGCCTTTTAGCATAAATGACTGTGATTGAAACTTAAAATGGATCGTTGCGCCTCTTTTTTTTTAAATACAGAATCATGCAAAGCAGGAACTAAATATTTTGTGCCATTATTGACCTTTTAACATCAGAGGCATCAGAAAACAGGCGCTCCAAAAGCACTTAGCGAGATCGGACTCTGCTTATAGAACACATGACAGCCTTTCATCACAGAAAACATGTAGTTTATACACAGAATGTTTGTTGTTGAACGCTAACAAAACATTGGCACAGGGCCGTCATTAAGCAAAGGTGCAGTAGTGCACATTTATTTGCATTCTCTTCACTGGCACACAACAGATTCATTTGTTAAGTGAGTTTGACCATTTTATAAATTCAGACAACTAAACAAAATCTCCTCTTCTGTGCTCCGCTTATTTCTACTCGACGCAAAAATCCTCGCGGCCCCGCGCAGGTGTAGTTCTCAAATGTTTCAGCACCTGTCAGCCACAGACGTAGTCATTTATCTTCTGGCTCTGTATTTGACTAGAGACTCAAGGAAAACATGTACCACATGGCCCATAGGCACCGTTGCTTTCAAACAACAAACATTTGTGTATTTCTGCAGGAGTGATTTGCAAACGCGGGGAAGTGTGTCGTTCTAAACACTCGACGTGTGCTTTCTGAATGTTCACCGAAAATACAGGGAAAATACATATTTGAATAGTTTGTGTCACAGTGGGACCGAAAGGAGTCTCATAGCGCACGCCGAAACAAATACATTCCTAAACGTTTGTTAAAAGGAGACAAAAAACTAATTGAGATGTTTCACATTTATAGAGAAGATTTTTATGGAGATTATTACTTTCCTTTATGAAGCTCGTTAAAGAGTTTATAGCAAAAAAGGCAAACGAATGACAAATAAATAAATTGACATGCACGTGCATATAATTCATGTTGTAATAATAACGTGAGCTTTAAAGTCGTCCATTAGCAGTTTTTGTGATTTAGTTAGCCACATCAGTTTATTGTAAATTCAGCTGTTTATTATGGTTACCATTATGAATTGCTTGCGTTGTCATTAATTGTTTTTATCACTTAGGCTGTTAGACATCACATGGCTCATGCTTCATGCTAATCACCGCCATTACTGCCCTCTGACCTCTGATCATGTGACACGGGGAATGAGATTAAGTTTAACTACAGTAACCTCAACTGCTGTAACCTGTAAATGCGGCCCTCGCGTTGCACGCACAGAGAGCTTTCTGAAATGTGTTTCAGCTCAATGCTATCAGCGAGGTTGCATGCTTGGCCATGTGTTTTAATGTGAATTCACAGTTTTTGGCTACAATTACCCAGACACAGGCTAAGCTTGTGAACAGCCTGTTTTAACATGTAGCCTGGTTATACTGTTAACAAGGTGTATATTTAGACCGTTTGTTTTTAATGGAGGGTGTCTTCATATTTAAGAGATTTCTTTGAGAAATACAATGTACGTGTTTCATAAAATATCTTTAAAAATGTTTTGCAGCTTTTAATCTAAAATTAGATGTACTAGGTTTAGAACAATTAATTTAATTTAATATGTTCTTAGAAGTCACTGGTTGTCCATTTTGTTGGGATATTAAT
>JAZGTJ010000963.1:0-70276 GCA_036877575.1 Botia almorhae
CATAACTGACACAAAAGAGTTCTTTGGTCAGCAAGTTCTCCGTTCTCTCAGAATAATGAAAGGGTCTGACTAAGCCATTGACTTTTGTGAGATGAGGATGTGGTTGGAAAACTCAAGGGTAAGTCACCGTACAAAGACAAACTTCCTTATATTAATTTGAATCTGTATCACAGCTCAACCCACATAATATACATTTAATGAGTTCATATAATTTGCAATAAAATGTATTGGGATTTATTGACAAATGACTTGCCTGGAGTAAAGGGGAAATTATCTACAGTATAATCAGCGACATAACTAATATGATGCGTGAAAGCCTAAAGAACAAAGAGACAGTCACGATTAACCCTTCAAGGTGCAATAAGTCATTTTTCCCACTTAGCATTTTACACAAAAAAACTGTGATAACTGTAGTTCTTTTGGCAAATATTTTTAAAAATGATGCACAATACTGAAGACTAACAGTGCCAAAAAAGCTGTTTTATTCTTCATAATTGTGGCCCCTGCAGCCAAATACTACTAAAATTATCTTTCCAACCCTCCTATTTCAGTACACTTCTGATCACAGAATGAATCCTGGGTGACCAATATATTTTTGCAAACTGGATATTTTTACAATGTGATTGCACCGAATTATTTGTATTATGATTCTGTATCTGCATTGACAGGTGTCCATCGTGCACCAGTGTTGTGTCAGCCACCGAAACGTTAAAAATTACTTTGTGCGCCTTTGATAACAGGAGCGAATCAAAAGGTAAGTCTGAAAAATTCTGCCTGAAACCAACAGCAAAATCACACGTTTCAGACAGCAGAACAAAAACTACTTCTTTACCTTTACCTAAGAAATTGTGTGTGGTGCTTCACTCATTTAAAATCTGCTGCCGGGATAATATGGCATTCTGGGTGCTTGCTTACTGGTCCAAGCCAACCCCCAAGTATCTATGACTTCCATAGATACTGCTTAGGGCTGTGGGAATATTTTCTGCCCTTTTTTATCCAGTGTGACATCAGCTAGGAGGACAACATTTCTGGTTTAGTGTCAATGGAGGTGAACTTGAGCCGACTGATGGGGCTGTTGGGTCACATAACATACAATTTGTCATGAAACGCGAACACAGAATGCTTGAATTAGCATTAGGGTGATAAAATGAGATTTTGTGAAGCCATGCGTCGCATATTACCCTTAAGTACCTCTCCATCAGAAATGCTGGAAAAAGGGTAAGAGGGTTAGAAACACTGCGTGACATAGAATGAATGACCATGAAATCCAGCCAATCAGAGCGTTCAGAAGAACATGGCTCACGGCAGACAGACGCAGGGATCCTTTGTTAGCGCCAATGCAACTGCGTTGAGCACCAGGAGCTGCAAAGTGCAAAGGAGGTATAATCTATACACCTGCAGGTTACAATAAAAGTACTGCATACTAAACTGGCATAGCTTGAATAAGGCCATGCTTGTTTCCAATCATTACATCCCTGATTTTAACACTTTTAGAAGAGTCTCACGCCTACCTGTGATGCCTTTAGGGTGTTTTGATTATAATGTATCAGGTTTTTTATTAGATGTTTGGAGTGGTTTTCAGTATGTCTAAGGGCTAGGATTATGACTGGTATAAATTTCAGGCTGTGTTTGAGTTTAGACATCGTTTTTCCATAGGAACGTACAATCTGCGATCAGTTTCCTCGTCTATGGTTTTATTTTTTTGCCAACAGTAGGAAAGAGCATCCCGGCGTGCCTTCAGTAAAGGAATGAATGCAGTTATATATCATTTCTGGGGCTTTTAAAGAGATTGTGAGTGTGTGTGTGTGTGCCCACACTGAGAGAATGTGCTGGCTCACACTGCGATGAGTCATGCAGGAAGTGTAACAGCAATATCATTAGCATATTATCCTCGTCCTCCCACTCTCGCGCGCACGCACACACACACAGCTTTCAATTGTTGTACATGACAAACACCTCTCATTGATGATGCTAATCATTGCCCTCTGCTAAGCAGTACATCAACAAAAACACAAGCGCACAGACGTACACAAAATATACAACCACACACACACAAAAATGTTTTGGAACAAAGGTGACATTAAGCTTGAACCTCCCACTGACAGTCGCTAATGTACAGCCAATCAAAAACATCCAAAACACCATTTTCCAGAAGCTCAGAAAAGGATTAAGCAGAAAACTCTAGAGCGGCAGATTCAGCTAACACCAAGTTCCCTGAAAGTGTGAGCAGCTGTTCAAATTGGTACAAAGATCAGAGGGGAAAGAGTTAAAAAAAACGTTTAGTGGAACAACAATGTTTACAACAGTGGTTGTCATGGAAGGAGGGAGTTTATAATCAGAAATAATCGTTGTCATTATGGGACGAGGTGTCTTCACATTTTATTTACTGATTTTACAGCCGCTTTATTGTTGAGAAGGTCTTTTTCAAGCTTTTTAGTCTTAGTGTGCACGACAAGTTCTTTAAATAATAGAGAACCTGTCAGTCAAACTTAATAGTTGTGTCTGTAGAACTGGAAGAACATGGCGATAGCGAGTTCTTGGGTTCCATTCCAATGCAAAGCATGAACTGTTAAAACAACACTTCAGACAAAGGCGTCTGTCAAATGCATTCGCATTTTGTAACATACAATAACTGTACGCGGCTTGTGAGGTAAAAAAAAAGCTAGGTCAATAAGCTAAATCAATGCACCACATATAGTTAAATAAACATGAAATTAAATAAGCGAAAATGCAAATATAGTCACAGCTAAAGGGCGTGCTGAACACCTGCAGCAAATCTGCTGAAACTTCACTCCATGGGGATCGCTGTTGTTTAAAACAACAATCTCCTCACATTTCATGTTCTCCTCACCTCCCCACAAACACACACCTCTGACAGTTCGGCTGTTTCAAGGATCTGTCACTGAGTGAGATGTGTTCAGAGCATCAACAGCATCGTGATGGCGATGCATTGAGAGTCACACTTTCTAAAGGTCAACCGCCCACATGAGGGCCAATTAGAGCCTGCTGTCAACCGCTATCACATGTGAATTATCACCTCAGAACTGCAGCACGTGACGTCAGGCGTTAGCATGATACAGCGCACAGATTTCGATGAATATTTCCTCTTCTCTCCCCTTGTCTTCACCTCCTCAAATCATTCCCTACATCTCCATTTCTTTCAGTTTTTTTTCAGCATTCCATCCATCATGGCACTTCAGTCTTGGAGCTGTTCTTTTTACTTTACGCTGCTTGTCAATCAAAGACGACCGGTCTGTCTAATGACTGAACATCTGGTGTGAATCTTTGACCTTTATGGATAGCTTATTACTTTTGTTTCTTTCTGTTTTATAGAGATTAATTGCATGCATGTTCCCCGAGCTTCAGAGGTTCTGTGAACCTTTGATGAGATCTAAAACGTTATGGATTAAAAGATTAGAAATGTCCAACTCATGAAATCCCACACTCGGTTACTTTTAAAACAATGCCAGTATTTTTTTAAACATTTCACATATTTGTATAGGTTTCCACAATCTGATTGTCTTTTAAAGAAAACAGTTCTTTATAAAGATATCACAGCAATGTAAACCTAATACTGAGGTGCTGATAAATGCTAAATATAAAATAAAAGTTAAGAATCAATATGCGTGTCACACTTGTAAACCAAATACAATTTGGGATGCAACAGAACACCAGCAATAACTACAGTTGCTATTTTTATTCCTCAGAGGGAGGAACCACGACTAACAGTGTTATTAAAACTGCTTTCCTCTGTTTATTCTAGTTACAACCTGGAACAGCAGAGGTCATGTGACATAACACCCTGTAGAGGTCATGTGACATCATGAGACTACCTTGTAACAGACATCAACTCCACTGTCAATAGGAACTACCAGTACATGGGAAAAAAAATATATAGCTAATGTTATATACAAAACAAAGTTTGAATACAGGGCTGTCACGGTATCAGATTTTCACTACATGGTTATTATGACTAAAAGAATCACAATAACGGTAATATCTATCGACATTTTAAATAAATGTTTTCGGTTCATTTTTGATTTATTTTGTTGTTTCTCTTTTTCTGACCAATAAATCACTCAAAATACGAGTGTAGAGAGACTGAGAGAGTTTGTAACCATTGTGGCACAATGTAAAATGGGTGCAATAGTGCCACCTACTGGGCTGGAGCGTCAATCAGATTCTAGTGCTGAATTATTTACGGCATTATCGTATTGTAGCATTAACACAATATCAATAATCGTGGTTATTTTCAATACTGGTATATTGTCACAGCCCTATCTGAATGTAGTCTTTACATAAAGAATTCAAGCTGAACTGATTTGAGACAGAATTAAAAGCAGTATGCAGATTTCAACACCGTGCTACAGTGTCTGGGAAGCACTGTAATGATATTAGGACGAATACAGCAGAAATGACAAATAAAGGCTTACTTGAACATGACAACAAGTGACGTCCTACGAGCTGATTTTAGCTCTGCTAAAACAGCTCCTCTAACATTCTACTGACACCGCAGGGAAGGTGATAGAACCTGAGAGGTTTAGGAAACACAATTAAAACTGGGTTTGTGTGGAAGGTGTGAGTGTGTGTGTCTACAAGAGTAATATTCCATAGATTTGGATGCTGTGTGTGCTCAGGACATCCAGACAATAGTGAAGGGTATACAGCTCACAGGACGGACACACACATACACACACACACACGTTCTATAAGGGGGTCAAAAAACAAATGTTTGTCATTGTCAAAAGTCATCAGATGCAACACTGATATTAATTTTCACCACTTTCATTTTCCTCCTCTTCTTCCTCATTTTTAGTCTCTTTCTCCCTTACTCTGTTCCAGGGATGACCAAAGCGGTGTGTCTGCAGTGTGTAAATAATTGCAAGCGCATGAGTGCATCTGTCAAACATGGTTACTGGGGTCTAGCCTCCACACACACACACAAATACAGACTGCTGACAGGCTTCACAGATTCACACAGCTCCAAACGCAACCACACAAGAATACAGAGCAAAATAGTCTGGAAACTAGAGAGTTGTCTCACTACCTTCTGCTTACACTGCCGCAATGTATTATGGGATTGCCTTTTCTGTGAATAGTACATGCCAAGCTGACTTTGAATTTGCCAAAACCAGATATCTTAGAAGGCAGCATTAAGTTGCCTATGATGCCTTTAAAGGCTTCCTGTGTAAGCAGCTTACTAGGTTCACATATCACTATCTACCATCTATTTTAGATATTTTTTATAACTATTCAAGAGTTATATAATTATTCAAATGATTCATATCAAATTAATTACTACTTTGCTGACACTTTTCACCTAACCGACCCATCTCCAAACTAACCGTGACACAGTAAAGTGTCAAACAATAAATCACTTGACTTTCACCGTCTACATTTTATGGAACAAAACAAGTCTAGTTATTACATCATTGTGTTTCACAGAAGAAAAACAATCAAAAGTTTCAAAACAACCAACTAACTGCAACTATCTACAGCATTAGCTGCCAAGACGCTGGTGATAACTTATGTATTACTTCGTGGGATTCAAATCTTTTGGTTAATAGCCCAGAACTTTAACAAACAGGTTTGCCAAATTACCAAACCCAAATATCTCAACCCTCTACTAACCTATAACGTTTTGATTACCAGCCCAGAACTTCAACCAAGAGGTTAGCCAAATCACTAAACCCAAACATATTAACCCTCTACTAACTTATAATCTTTTTGTTACCAGCCCAGAACCTTTTCCAACAGGTTAGCCAAGTCGCCAAACCCAAACATCTCAGCCTTCCACTAACCTACGACCTTCTGATTACCAGGCCAGAACTTTAACCAACAGACTAGTCAAATCACCAACCTTCTATGTTCTTGCACTTGTTCTGTTCGTTTAGATCTTCATTGTGGAATAACAGGAGCAGATGGTGTTTGTGACTGTGGAGAATTTGGGAAGGTTTATAATGTGTTTGTGAGGATTATCTGCGAGAGGCATGGAGCTCAAGAAGCGGGAACACACAATAAATGAGTCTCACTTCAGTACATTATAATATAACAAAACCCATCCCAGATGTTAGCAAAGCAGTGAATAAGTGGATTCAATCCTACTTCAACTGCCTGCCAATGAAATCAGCAACGATTTCCGTTGCGCTCGACATTATCCAGACTGACCACTATGTTTCCTGACGCACTTATGAAGTACTCTACAACCTTATTTCTGTTCTGAATGTTAAAGAGACTAAAGGCTTAACAAGTTATTTTTCCACTTCAGGAACACATAAAGAAAAGAACAGCACCTTATACAAATATATTTGTATAATGTACACTCATATATTATGAAACAACAGAGGCTTAGAAAAAGCTTTTTCATTCTGCATAAAAACCCTTCATAGAGATTCAACTGAGTTGAACAATGTGCTGTTCTGAATTAAATACATGACAAACACACCTGCAAATATGGTATATCCAATATATACACAATAGCCTCACAATAATCCCTTTTATCATCCTTGTTGCTAATTCATACATCAAGTCACTGCTGATCTCGGAACGTCTGGTGTAAATCTCCGAGCTGGAGGTCACCTATTTTGTTCCCACTTTAGTTTTACCTCATTTATCATGCGTCTTGAATAAATCATAGACAAATGTCCAAAACCATAAAGCCCCACATTATTCATCTCTGCCCGTGTGCATTTATTGTTTCTAAAATGGGATTTTAATTGTTTCTTAAAAAAGTAGAGAAACATTTATATGGTCCCTCTTAATCACAGAGATTGAAAGAAGGTTTCTCAGTACTAGCATAATGAAACTAACTTTACGTTTTGTTTTGAACAAATGTTTTGGGTTATGATAGATTAGTGGATCAGATTATAACAAGTAACGAGAGAGCTGCTACTTTAATTCCCCAGAGGGCCACCAATAACAGCAAGCTATTATCAGTGGACTGCTGGTCCTAGCATACCTGCTGTCCTGTTATTCGTTCTGTTTGTGTCCTTGAACAGGACAGTGAACGCTAGAGTTTCTCCAGACGTGATGCAATATCAAACTCTTATAATGACCACTAGCTGAAAACTTTTGCTTTTGTGAGAAGCTAAATCCAAACTGCATAAAAGTTCAGGATGACTGTTATATCACAATAAATGTGCAGTTTTCTGTAGAAAAATGACAATTCTGTCCTTACTGTTTTAATTACTTTTATCCGTGGGACATAGAGATGCTAGGCAGGACTTACTGACTGACAATCTCAGGCCCCATTCACTTTCATTATATAGAAAAACAAGGAGTATTAACATGAGTAAATTAAGTAATTGAAATTTTGGGGGACTGGTTCACACAAACATGAAAATTCTACTAACCAGCAGGCCATCCCAGGTGTAAGTGAAATGTTTTCTTCAGTAGAACAATTCTATGAAGAGGATTTTTATAATAGTATAGTATAACATAGGATATTTATAAAATGCAAGTCTGCGGGTGTCGTGTCTTTAGGATTTAAACAAGGCAGATACAGACAACACAAAATTAATTGACGATATATTGAAGTCTTATAAAGTCAAACGATCGGTCTGCGAAAGAAACTAAAGATTATTTACAACACTATTAGCAATAATCCATAGCCTAAAAATCTTTTTTATTCTATTAAAAAAATGCCACCTACACCTTGGATGGCCTGAGGGTGAGTAAATTAACAGTAAATTAACAGTAAATTTTGTTTTTTTGGATGAACTACCCCTTTAACATGCCCAACTTGGCTGAAAAAGCATGTATTGAATAGAGTTGAACGTTTGGTTTGTGTTCCAGCTTACTGTATTCTGGCAGTCTCTGTTGAGCAGCTGGAGCAGGTCAGATTCGAAGACCTCCACAGAGGGGAAGAGTGCCACCCGTACGCCCTCCAACGCACACAAGAAACTCTTCAACAGACGAGGCTTCCGCAGCGCGTCTGCTGCAACAGAGTGAACATAACGTTAACATTTACGCGTTTCCTGTACGCGCAGCCGATTCCATCCAGCCATTTTATTATTTTCTTTTATATTTAATAGTTATTCATTTTTTACAGCCTTTCGGCAACAAAGGATTTAATTAGACAGTAAAAATTAAATTATCAGTGCACTCCAGAATGCCAGTTCCTCTCACCCGTGGCAATGAAATCAAATATAAAAAAAATGAACAAAACGTATTGGGTGGCAAAATAGCGAGATATGCACAAGAGAGCTTGACGTGTTCCAGAAGCCGCGAAAAATCCTTGCAGTTGAGGCCAAGTTGATGAAGCTCCATGTGGCCCAAATTCTCCTTCTGATCTTAAGGAAGAAAAAGGACCAATGATAATTTTGCATTTGGAGTATGCGCCTGGCTGCACCATCTCAGGCACGTTTCCTCCAGCTGAGATCTTTGGCTGGCCCCATTTCCGTTCTCAGCGGGGGTCTTGCCGAAAAGCGTTTCAAACATTGTCTATTGAGAAGGTCTTGGGCGTATCGAGCTATCAGAGCCATTGTTTCTTTTGTTAAGGCTAAAAATCTACTGTAGCTCATAGTAGATTCTATTCGAGAAACATTTGAGCATTCTGAAAAGGGTCACGCAGTGGATATGCTTTAGTGTTGCGTGACTGTCAAAATTCACCTGGTTCGACTCGGCACACATTACCGTCCTATAGCTACAGCGATGCTAACCTGCGCTCTTAAAAAAAAAAAACTCAACCTTGATGTTTTATTCAGACATCTCACGAAGGAAATGTTTCTTGTGTGAGGAAAATCATAATGAAATAAAACCTTCGCAGGTTAAGTAAAACATCCTCTATAATTCATTACTAAATAAACACATCTGTTACACAGGATTAACCCCCAAGCTAACTGAGGTTTCTATTAAAAAGACATGCCTTCCCCTAGTAAAAGGGTCTATAATTCAGAATGTTTAGAAAGTATTGAAATGTTTTCATGATATAGGAACATATCTCTCAGAATGTACTGTATGTTTTTAAAGAATATTTCACGCTGGAATGTAAACAAATTAGATCAACAGATAAAAACGTTGGTATCTATGACATGCAGTAAATTAATATTTTTGTGTAGTAAATGTGTATTTACTACAAATATTGTGCATACAAATATTGCGCATACAAATATTGCGCAGACTTTCCTAAAGTCTGTGTACATGACTTAGGTCTGCACAACACATTTTTTCAACATTACAGAACAACGTATTGCAAAAAGCTTATTGATTTTAATTCAGTCATAAAAGGGTGCTGCTTCTCAAAACCAGTTACCTGGACAATCAAGGCAACCAAGAGGAAAAATTCTATAGCTCAGAAGATTTGAAGGAGATCTCCGTCGACTTTCATTATATTTAAATCTTCAATATTGACTTTTAATGGCAGACTTGATTGTCTGAGCTCGGTTTGTGACCTTGTCGAGAAACTCTAATGGAGACCTTTGTGAGCTCTGGGAGATTCTGGGAGAAATATCTGAGACACAGCAGACTTAGGCAAAAGTTTTCATTTGCTCTTCATTTAATTTCATTGCAGTGTTGGAGAAATAACTGAGATTAAAGAGATCTCATCTGTGATTTGTCTTTCCTGTGGGAACAGAGCGACCGCAGCTGCAGCAGATCACATGAGCAGCCACAGTTGTGTAGGAGTATTTTGATTTTGAAAGTGATAATCACATCCAAGCAATGACATGAAAAACCTTGTAGGAAACACAAGTCTCTTAAATCATTAACAAAAGCTATTAATGTACACCATGTGAAAGCAAATAAAATAATGCCCTGACTTAGCTTAGCATGCTAAGACAGCTGTATAAACAAACCATTCAATTACTGATTTTCTTGAAACGTATAAACACTGTGTCAAAGCTGTCATTGCTGTTTGTAATGATTAGGCTCTGCTCTTCCCATCTTGATGTTCTGAATCTCATTTTGTACCAGTAAACCCCAAATGTTCCCTTTGCTTAGATTTCCATTTCAGCACGTTAATACTGAATTATACAGTACATTTACACATATCACCATAAAAGACTCTCTCTTTTCACTTTCAGAAGTTTCTTTGCCTAGGAAGAACAGGAACTGTGCATATTGGATATGTCATTATTTCCTGTCTTGAAAATAATTGAAATTGATTTGGTACGTCAGGTTTATTGCCGCCGCATTATCTAGCGAGTTCATTGAATATCGTACTTTTCCTCCATATCGCACAGCCCTGGTTTGTGTGGGGTAACGCGCAGGTTTCTGTGGCAGACAGCAAACTGCGGTTTGTCTGAGTCACCACCAGAAGAGCTTCACTCTTACAGATCACTCAGACATACACAAACACGGTCTATCACAGTTTAGCCTTAACACACTCATGCAGTCAGCCACTATCAAAGCCAGACGTAAAGAGCTCAGAACACAGTTTATTACCTCGAACGCATTGCACACCTACTCCACACTTAACCACAAACACACACACATACACTAAGTCAGGCTTATCTGAACAGCGGCACTGAGCCCTGACAACCCACCCAGTGCAGCATTGTCAAGACATTACAGAGTACAAAACTCTCCAGCACTGCAGCCACTGAGAGACACAGACTACAGGAGGTCTGAGAGAGAATGGCTCTATAAGAAGAGGAAGAGGAAGGAAGAGGAAATGACAAAAATAGATAAGTAGGACACCTATTTCAGATATCACTGAAATAGGTGGGCTGAAATAACATCTCTAAGACAACTCCAGGTTGTAGAACCCTTTAAGTCTAGCATTTTCTGTCGGAAAATCATTTTGTGATAAAAAGCATTTAAGCTGGGAAGCAGGAAGTTGTTTAAGATTGAATTTAAATGAAAGTATAAATAAAAATAATATTTTTTTATAAAGGGGCAGTTGTGGCCTACTGGTTAGAGAGTTAGACTTGTAGCCAGAAGGTCATCAGTTCGATTCCCAGTTCTGGCAGGAAACGACAGATGCTTTTGAGCAAGGCAGCTTCCAATTGGTCCCCAGGTGCACCAGTGCTGCCTTCTGCTTTGGATGTGTGTTCACGGTTTGCAGTGTTTGTTCACAACTCACTCCTCCGGTGTGGTGTTAAACATTAAACTGGTTAAACACAGAGGACAAACTCTGAGTATGGGTCACCATGCTTGGCCTGCACATGACTTTTCAGAACAATATATACAATATATACTAATATTGTTGCACAAACATTTTAACAAATATTGTTTTGCTTGTTCTTGTTGTACGTGGTAATGTTCCATCACAAACCCTAGAGTTTGCAAACCCTTCTTTCCTACAACATTTTGCTTTTAACATGAACCAAAACCATCTCTGTGTTTTAGATCTGATGTGTCTTAGGACTGTTTGTTACAACCAATTGCCAAGACTACAGGGAAATTAAATTTAGCACTTATAAGCACTTATATGCTTTGAAGTGGTAAAAGGTAAACTGAAATTGTAAAAATTTGGCTTTTATAAGACCCAGACAAGAAGTTCATAATCAGAAAGAATATATTGCTTTTGGATCCTGGAACGAAGTGCTTTGGATCATGTCTTATTAACCGTATTAACAGTCGGGAAAGAACTCTCTCTTCTTCTACTTTCAGTCTGTGTGGAGGCCCAGGAGGATGCAGAATATAGCTCTCAAACATTTCAGATGCAGTTCAAAGAGAAACCTGCTCCAGAGGAACCCCATTCCTGCATCTGCTCATAGGTTTATAATGAGCGAGAGAGGAAAAAATACAGGAGGAGAGAGAGATACAAAGATCACAGTGAAATATTCCTCTAATTTTCTCCGTCCCTCTCTGGATCTAGACTGCAGGTCATGGGTCACGCTCCCAGTAAGATATCTGGAGTACTGGAGGATTAGTTGACATTGTGCTCGACGCCCAATCCCCTCTCTGCTGTGAAACCCACCACGGTTCATTACAATCGTTCATAAAGTCTGTCTGTACCCATCGCTGAGAGCTGCTCGGAACAGAAATCCAGGAGGAGATGAATCATAAAAACAGCTCTGTGAGACGGCGAAGTTGAGAAGGAGTTGAAATGGTTTTTCTTCAAGGCCAAAGGCTTCGCTTATGACCCGGTTTGGCACACAGTGATTCTGAAGCTAATCAGAGAACCATCCTGAGAAACAAGGAGAGCTCTTTAGCGAGGCTTCTGGAGTTCTTTCTGCTGTCTCCATGGCAACGCACTTTCTCTCGTTACAGATGAGCAGTTATCAAATGCTATTTGATTGTTTTATAACTGTGGTGGAAAATCTATCACATTAAGGACGATTTAAACCATCTCCTCTCTCACAAATGTTAATCTAAAAGGGGTCACTGTGGGTCATCCTACCTGTGCCGTCAGTGGGCGGGGCTACACCGGGGATGCTGTCGTGTCCAGACACCAGAATGTTGGGTGGGAGCAGGTGCATGATGGGAGTGAGAGACGGATGTGGCTGTATTGTGTACAGCAGCTGAGTGCCCTCCATCACGGATAGCATTGCATTCACTACAGAGAGAAAGAGGAAAGAGTGAGTGAGTGAGTAAGCAAGAAAGACAGAGAGAGAGAGAAAGAGAAAATGTACAACTTGTAGTAAGAAGACACTATAACAAACTAGATTTTCACATTTAGTTAGAAAACGCGAGTGCTGCACTTAGGTATCATTCATGCAAAAGTACAGTTACACAAAGCAAGCATGACTATTAACTAAAAAGAAGGAAAGTAGGACAGTGTCAAAACTCAAAAACATCTCAATTAACTCTATATTTATATCCACATTATCTATATTTTATTACAGTTTACACATCGTTAAACTCTATACAGTCCTATATTGGTCAAATCTGTGCTGCTGACTGCACCCAATGAACGTCACATCATAAAAGATGAAACAAAAAGAGAGAAATGGTTTTCAGACATACAAGGGCGCAAGCGTAGAGTTTCATTTCATGCTAGAGTCAACAACAATATATGCTGTTTGCTGGCAATCTCTACTTTCATTTAATTTTAACACACTTTAGGCCACTCTGCATGATTTCATAAGAATACTTTTACAGCAAAAAAAACAGAAAAACAAGCACCCACACTCTATTCCAGATGCTAAATCTTGTATACTCGAAAAACATGCACTTTCTCAAGAAAAGCATCACCAATGAGTCAAGGTAACGCTCTTATATTGACATCGCACACAGGCCAGAAAAGGGGTCTTGTGTAAGCTCTTACGCAAGGCTGTTAGGTGTGAGACATGTCAATGTATAAGGGCAGAGAAACTTTCCCACAATGCAACTGGGCATGTTAGTCCAACACTGAGTGTCACTGCAGGCCTCGCTGTTACATCACTCCGGTTCTGCATCGCTCCTCTTTTGTTGTTTTTCTGCTATTCTCCTGGTGTGTTCGCATATGGTGTGAAGCGAACATTTAAAAATGGTCACCTCGCCTGCCCTGTGCTGAAAGACGGGCGGCTCACCTCGCCCTGCGTCATTACATTAAAGCCCAGCTCTCCATTTTTTATTAGCCATTTATCCCAGACACAGATATACGTAGGCACACATTCCACTCCATTACCCAGAGGCCGGATTACACAGAAGTGTGCTTCACTGCCACTCAATCAGAAAAAAAACCAGAGCGATTTTGAACATAACGGACGCGTCTGCCTGGATGAGGAAATGGATGTCGGTGACACCCGCCTGTGACACCAGATGACATCACACATACTTTAAATTAAATGGCAAATGAGCATCAAACACACACACACACAGAAAATAATGACAATTAGCAAAAAACATGCAACAGAACGGCATAAACCGATTAGATGGTCTTAACAAGGCGTTTCATTTCGGCCCAGTTAGGCCAGTAGTTTAGATATTCCACTAGCTGCCATAAAAAGATTTAAGATGTAACCTTTTGGGGTTAAAACAAAAAACTAAATTCCGTTATTTAGCAAATACATGACAGATTTCCTTAACTTACTCCGACTCACATCGGTGAGCTTATAATGATGATTTATAATTTGAGCTGTCAGGTCTGATTTCCCAGGAAATGTCAGTTTGGCTTTATTTGACTTCAACAATAAGCATGTAAAGTAACCTGCAATGTTACAGTTCAAACAGAGATGGCGATAAGAAGGCAAAAGTTACAGACAGCAACTGACTTTGACTTGCTGACTTTTTCTTGACAAAAAACGTTTTTTAAATTTGCCAAATATCTGGAAAACTATTACTGTAACTCCCCGGTAGCTCTAAATTCATAAACGCACTTTTACTTCAAAAATCATCGCCAATGTTAAATCCTATGTTAGCTTAGCTAGCTAAATAACCTTGACCTGCCACCATTTGCAAAAAAATTGTCCAAATCTAGGCAATTGAACGTTCTGCTGTTAACGAAGGCGGGGTGCAGAATCAGTGTTCCGATCCAATTCCAGAAAGATAAGAGGCCCATTAAATTTCCAAAACACTGATGTGAATGTATAATGCCGCTGCCAGAGAGCACCGCTTTCATTTTATCAGACAAGCTCATTCTAATTTGTCACAATTGCTCTTTGCTTACTGTGCCCCGTTTCCACTGAGCTACACTGTGCTGTTCTGCTCACTGGTGAGAGCTGCTCTGAGTGCTGCGTGTCTAATAGTTAGAGATCAGGGCTTTAAAGGAAAGGTCACAGGTTCAATCATGATTAGGGTTTCAAAACTGTTGAGATTACAGTCTTATGGGTCAGTCTGTATAATTAGGGCACAACAAATTAAATGAAGAACATCCGCTTAGTGGCACATAAGCTGTGTTCACTACAATTTTATTTGTAGCTGAGAAAGCATTGCTAAATTAGCCGTAATAATTTATTTAAAGATTAAAGTCTGTGACTTTCGCTTCTCTACCGCCACCTCTGTTTGAAACATAAAATTGCAGGTTATTTTACATACTTTTCTTTACATGTTGAAGTCAGATGAAGCCTAAATGACATTTCCCGAGAAATCAGACTCGACAGTTCAAATTATAAATCATTAGATAAGGTAAGGAACACTGAACTGTCATGTACTTGTTTAGTAAGGGATTTTTGTTCATTTTTAACACAACGTTTTAAATTGCAGCTTTGAATAAAAATAAATACATTTTTAGACTGTATGGGCCCATATTACTAATCTGTATAGTGAGGTAATTGCATATTGCATTATTATATAGCACTAGGCATTTTACTCATAACCTGATTTTTCTTATGTGTTTTTCCTATATAATTTATATGAATAAGACATCTGCAAAGACGGAATATCAAGAGAGGTACAATCTTAAACTGTATTTTTACTTAAAAAAATATTTTATTCAAAAGCAAAGGGTGGCAAGAGGTAATTTGTGCTGAGAGAGTAAGAACAGGATCAGATCTTGGTGACGGCTGGATTTGAACCACATTTCCCACATCAGCATCACAGCTCAACATGTCTGAGTGTTTGTACCAACCACTAAGCAACATCACAGCAATTATTACTAACAAAAACATAATAGCCCGCAATCAGTCTAGCAGAAGCTACATCCTTCATCTAACTACAGCCCTCTGTCCACCAGCTTTGTTGCTCAGCTCTGCTGAATACTCATGATTAAACCTGAATTAGCAATTAATTTATACTCCATTGCTTTATGTTCTGCATTGTTGTGTGTGTGTGTGTGTTACAGGCAAAAGAACAGCAGATGTTACAACATCAACATGGCTTCGCATCTATTTTGTTTCTGTAGAAATGACTAAGCTACTGTGCTTGTCAAAATCAGCCATTTACAAACACTGAAGTGTGTCAAAATAGACATTCTAATCTTTGGAGATGAAAAAGCGTTCATTCATTCCCTCGTCTCTCCCTCTGTCTTCTTTACGCACACGTACCCAGACGCAGACAAAGACGTGTGCCCAGACAAACACATCAAACAGATGCGATGTTTCAGCATGTAACATGCCAGAGTTATGGGTCTCTGTCAGTGCCATTTATATATGTCAGTTACACCAGTGGATCCCGACAGGTGGGTCGCGATCCAAGAACACGTCGCAGGTCTATTCTGATAGGGTTGCACAGAGCAGGAAAATGACAATGGAGGATGCAAATAATGTAAGCGCCATTTCATGTTATTGATATTGTTATTGATGATATCTGATATATGATATTGATGATATATGATATTGTTATTGATGACAATAAATCAATAAAAACATGCTTTATGCATTTATTAATTTAAAAAAGTGTAGCTACATTTAAAGGTGCAATCTGTCATTTTTGTCTCTCTACCATCTCCGAATAAAAACAAAACTGCAGAGAGTTTTAACTTAATGTGGATGACAAGTTTTTATTCTGCTGTAAGAACAAGCTGCAAACACGGCATCATCTATAGTACCCATACATGCGATATAGTATATTTAGTAGTAATTTATTCTAATTACAGATGTACATTTCTCAAAAATTCCAAACCCTACAGCTCAAATTAAAAATCATTATTACCATTTACTGTTGTATTGGGGTAAATATAGTGACCGCTTTAAACACTGATCTGTCGTGTGCTTTCTCAATAACTGATTTTTGTTCACTTTTAACTAAATAAGTTACGGATTTCAGCTTTAAGAGCAATAAGCAATATACAATGTCAAAACTTTGGTTTGCTTGACAAAGAGTCCTTGTCCAGTGAAAGAGAAGAGGCAGTCGTGTGAAGCAGGCGCAGAAAGAGTACAAGCAGTTTATGAGAGCTAATAATTCCCACTACAGTAGACAGAACCGCACAGAACTGACAGTGAGTACCACCAGTCTAATGTAAAACCTGTGTCCTAAAGCCAGACCAGTTCAGAATCACATCCTACACACAGAAAACAGTTTCAGTGGCAGTAACGAGAACCCAGTGGCGGAATGTGTACTTGTGCTGATGTATAACCCATGTGATGGTACATCCCTGTGCATGTCTGTGTGTGTCTGACGTCAAGAGTGTGTGTGAGTTGAGGGTCGCCTGGAGCCTCTGCTTCTCAGAGAAACAGCAGGACATCTTCTGCCTCTAGCATGGAGAGGGGTAATTGAGACAGAATGGCAGGTAGCGGAGATACACTGCGAGGAGGAGAGGCTGAATTCAGAGAGAATTTTAGATCAGCGTTGTTCCCTCGCCGCATCCGAGGCTAGACGCCCTGCAGACACACGCACCGCTCGTATGTGGAGCGCATCAGTCAGAGAGATTAAAACACTGCAACTGTGAGTCCACACCGCAGGGCATCCTTACTGTCCTTACTGTACCCAAAACAAGTGTAAACACATCAGTCACTTATTATATTGCTTCCATTGATGTTTCGTTATTCACAATACTAATTAACTAGTTGACTTTAATGCAGTCTGTGCAATCAATGCTAGAATATCTAGACGTTGCAAATCTGTGATTTTCTTGCCAAAACGAAAGGTTTGAACGTTTTAAAAACACTGTAATACGCTGGTTTACAATACCAGACGATGAAGAACTTTTCTTCTCAAAAGTACAGCAAATACATGCTTTATGTGATTGAACAAACATTGAAATTTACAGTGTACAAAATGAAACCTATCCACTAAAATACAGCAATAAATAAAATTAGGGAATAAGGAATGAAATCTACACAAAACTATTCCTTCATTAAAGCCTGTAGACGTATCCTCAAAGACAGAACATTACAAGGTCAGATGCAAAGTAATTCTAGGATATGAAAGGACGGTGGAACACAACATAAAAGAATCCGCAGCAATTAAGACAACTTTTCAAACCGTCTCAATGACGCTTCAAATATTTATAGGGAATCACGGGGAGTCCAACTATTTTCTTTAATTTGCACATCGAAAATTATTCGTTAACGAGAGCAACCTGTTCACCTTCAGCGCAAGGCAGGAGACGAAAACAGCTTCAGAAACGGTCATGATGAAGATTGTTTCCTTAGAATATCGCTAAAACCTAATTCAATTTGCTATTAAATGAAAATGAAATGAGAAAATCAAGGCAAGTTGACAGACTGAACATTGAAAGCGTTCGATAAAAGTGAGCAAACACGCATTTTCTCATCACTACCGCCGTGAGGCACAAAGTCAGCCCTATTTATCGTCATCTATTACTAAGATCTTGCTGTTGTCTCCGTCTCAGTTTGACTCCTTTGAGAGCATGGCAAGAACATGTTGAATTTCCCTATATGTGTTTTCCCAGAAATCAGGGGCCAGTTCAGTCAGGCTTTCAAAAACCTGCTGTGCCGCAGACGTAATCGCATCAATGAAACATCTAGCTGGTTTACCGAATGAAAACATCATCTATGCAACTGCCTACAAGTAAATTCAGAACGATGCTATGGCTTTAAAAGAGCTAATATTCATATTGATTAATGACTTCGGCGCTCAGTTTTGACTTTGCATTAGCTGAAAGGGGTTGTGTGGTGTGGACTGTGAGTCTGCACTTACGCTGCACAGGGTCTTTTAGTGCTGGGTGCAGGAGCGCTCTGGGGCTCCCATTCAACAAACTTATCCTAAAGAAAGAAATGATCAAAAATAAAATCATGAAATCAATAAAAACAGGTTTTATAAAAAATGTCATTTTAAAGATTTAATTTCAAAGTGGTTAAACAATTTTACAGGCTCGTTAAAAGGGTTTGTTAGATTCTGAGATTCAGAGAAACCTTCTATTTTAATGTGCCAAGATGCACTGTTGCTTGGTAACCACAGTAAGCCCAGTGCTTTGAAACTGTATTATTCGGCAGAAAACAGTTCTGAAAATTATTATATAGTAATTAAATTATATATATTATATATGTTATATAGTAAAAACAGTCATTTTATTGAATATTACTACCTTTAATCATTAAATAACACAATCAATGTAATGTACTGTAATGTTACTTTACTTAATTCTTAAGTGTTGAAATGAGGGGCAATAATACTAAACTCACAATTATTGATGTGTGTATTTACGGGACTAAAGACAGTGTATATTGCTGTACTGTTCATAAGACTGTGTGCTTTGGACATCCACCAAATGTTTTTACAAAAGAACTGATAAAGCTGCCCACATTGCTCTGCTCTAAGTGACCATTACCTGCCCTCCCCTTGAGAGATGCTGGGATCCGCATGACCTGTGAAGAGCTGGAGGAGTCCAAACCCTGACCCCACTGCATTCTGGGAACCGTCAGCCCTGGGTGACAAAGACACCAGTTCCACCACTGCCATTACAGAGCTCAAGCACAGAGCCGTGTGGAAGTACATCACCTGAAAGAAAATCAAAGAAAATATGATGATGCTGCTTGACCCTGCAAAATTTGCTGTCCCATTAATACAATGTTCTGGATGGTTGCCGGGGTGTTGCTACATACTTGTTAAAGTGTTCTGAGTGTTTCTAGTATGTTGCAGGGGGTTCCTAAGGTGTTACTTTGTGGTTTCTAGGGAAGTTGCTTACAGCCCAAGTCAAAAGTCAAGTTCTTATTATATGGCTTAGATTCCTTTGTGAATTCCTTTGTGATTTCTTTGTTCCCTGCCAGTGGAAAACTGTAAGTACGAATCACTTTGGAAAAGTAATGGCATAGATTTCCAAAACAAGCAGTAAATTTGAGGTATCATTCCTGTCTGTAGAACAAACAGCGCAGGTTGAATTACAGATCAAGGTTTAATACTGAGGGCTTGGGGTTTAGTAAACCCTATATGAGCAAAAGCAATAGTAACACTTGCTTTTGAAATGCGTGAAAACAGCAAACAAAAAGGAAAAGGTAAGTGGGTGAGAAGACCGAGAAAACAAAAGGTTGTTGATGTGAAAAATTCGAGTGGAAAGAAGTGCAGGAAACTGTGTGTAGGAGGAAGAACAAACCTGTAGCATAACTTTATCAGGGGAAGCCCAGGGGTTTGCAGAGAACAGAACAGAGGAGGTTTGAATGTAATGATTTGTTTAAAAGCACATGCAGAGTCATTGTCTGATAGCCTGTGAGTCTTGGATAAATATCTCACTGGGCTTGTCTGACAAAGTGTGGACCATCTACCAATAATCCCACCAGCTACAAATACTCACGGCAGAAGATACAAACACTTCTCATTTCACACACACATATAGATTTGCTCACAGACTGCATGTTCGGTGGTTAGCCCAAGGAAATATTTATTTCCCAGAAACACAGTTTTTTTCCCATTTGAAGCTTTGAAGCAAAATAAGAGATGGAGGCATCCATTAGCAAGTCTAGAAACCACTGAACCAGTTTAACAATTACAGCAAACACCTCCTTACGCTATAACAATCAATAGCAGCAGCTCTGATTATGCCAAAAGACCAAAAAAAACTTGCTCTAGACAAACATCAAAGAAAAAAATCTGTGAAATCTGCCGAAGAGCACAGCACAATCAATACCAGCGCCCCGCATGCAGCTAACCGAGTCAGATTTACTCGGGTCGTTTGTATGCATAATGCTAACAACATTCCACATTCAAAACCCAATAAGATTCTGTACTCATTTGTGTAACCGCTAGAGCTCCAAAATGTTTATTAGTGATATTTGCCTCTTGCTGGCAGTAGATTTTGTAGACTAAAACTACTATGTAGATAGAGTGGTCCTGGTCTATTGAAAAACACACCTCCATGATGTTGGAATGTTCTGGATGGTCGTCAAGGTGTTGCTATGGAATTGTTTCAGCGTGCTCAGGTGTTCATGTGAATAAGAATTTACATGAAATCTAAAATATGCAACATGACTACTTCAGTGAGAAGTTCTTCCATGAATAATGCTCTGCCATATTACAGTCAGTGTTTCACATCATAAAACTTTAACCCAGCCGAAAGTACTCGCATGACACACTCTAAACCCTATATCTACCAAACCACACTTACAAGTGAGTCAATGACAAACCAAAGCATTCTGGGTGATTTTAGTTGATGGTGCTTGAGTCTTAAAACCAAACCAAAAGAGCTCCTGCTAATTTTGGGTTATGTGGGTTGAAAAGGTTTTTCAACTTGAAGCTAGTTTAAATGCAGAGCAGAGGTTGTGCCATTGATTGAGTTCACACTCCAGGCAGTAAAGTAGAATCTGATAAGCACAGTTTTTCTTTGAATTCTGATCTAAGTGATCCTATGAAATGAAGATGACAGAAGAGCTTCCAGGGTACATTGGGTCAGCATTTGGTACCAAAAGATGCTGAACTGCATTCGTAATGTTTAACCCTCAGAGACAAAAACACTGATGTTCATTATATAATTTCTTCTTTCCTCCTTGAAAGTGTTTCAGGAAGCCACTGGTTATAAAAAAAAATCAGGCGGATGTGTGAATGTGGGAAAAAATCCAACAGTGGGTTTTCAAGTTTACAAAGTTTGACCAACATTATCTAAATTTAACTTTTAAGAGATGCCTTCACAGCAAGCTAGAAGGCTGAAACGTGTACAGCTTCAGAAAACTTATTTAGTCAGAGGGCAACAGCAGTTGCGTTGACCTTTATAAACACTCCACTAAGATAAAAGGCTGAAACTGGGCAGAAAGCTTTCCTGTAGCTTAACCGGTAGAACATGCTGCTAGCAATGCCAAGGTCATGGGTTCGAGTGAGGGCCAGTGGCTTCTCTGAAGGTCAAAGTTTACATACGCTCAGTGTCGTTCCAAACATGTACCGCTTTTTTCTCCCATGAACACAAGAGAAAATCTGAAATCTCAACACAGCTCTGTTTTCATATAATAAAGCTGAATAGGAATGAGGTTGTCAGTTACTAACATCTCCTTTTGTGTTCCACTGAATAACAAACATTGCACGAGTTTGACAACATGAGGGTGAGTAAATAATGACAGAATTTCTTTTTGGGGTGAACTATTCCTTTAAAAAAAGTGCATGTCATAACTGTGTTTGCCTCTGTTTTCAAGATTTCAAGCAATATGTTTCAGTCAGTTCGATATGAAATGTGGCCCGTGTAAAATTCACAACAAAGTGAACTTTTCAAAAATGTCTTTCTTGCTGCTGTACCTTTTATCTTCACGTTTGATCATAACCTATGACATGCTCTTGTTTTGTTCTTTTTCTGAACTTTGTATGAACTGCAACCGGTTAAATAAACACACTTACGCAAATCCGTCAAGGCGTTCAGCGCGTTGGCTCTCTGTTGGAAAGATTGATTTGCATTGTACGGCTATTCTTGCAGCTCACCAGCTGGGCTGTTTGGTCTGGATACATATTACCAATTCAAAGGCAGGTCTATAGACTGCTCTCTTCTGCTCTCAGTGGCACACATACAGATGGGGATTCACATCAGAATATCTTTTTAAATCCATTTAAATAGAACGCAGACTCTATTTCTATTGACCAGAATCCAAACTGGAGTGAAGCTGAACTCTGCTAAAAGAGAAGCGAGAGTAAAGGATTGCAATACATCCGTTTTTAATAACTATACACTAAAGAATCACAATATAATCATTGTGACCCAGATATCAATATAATATTGCATTACCAGGTCCCTGCTGATTCCCATGGCTGATAAAAGCGCAGTACGTTTTTGAAGCTATTTACATCGCTTGTTTTTAATAAGCATCTGTGTGCAATTATTTTTAAAACAACTGTGAAGAAAGCTGATGTGTTTTTAAAACTGGCCTTCCCTTTGTTCAGATGTGGCTCAACATTAGCACGGCTAGCCCTCGCTTATTCGAAACGTGAATCACAGGCCTGAATTATTTGAACTCATCCAATTTCCAGAACCCCTGTCTCTCATTAGCAGCTAATAATCTGTAAACTGCGAATCCATCCAACTGTGAGGCGAGAACATTAGCGAAAAGATTGGGGAGTCTGACATTTTAAAAACAAACACTCGTGACACAATCAAGACTCCCAATTATTCGCCAACCCCATAAACCTGCATAAAAATAAATGGGCTTTAGATTTTCAGACGAGGAGAGGCCGAAATTATCATTACAAAGATCTCACACTCCCGCTCTTCACAAGCCGCCGCCCCCTCCATCGGCGAAGAGAGGGTACGGCTTCTGATCCGCTCTGCCAGAAATAGTTTGCATTCATTCAGATGCCCCCAAAAACAGTCAACAAATCATTAGCAAGGAAGTGGCAGAGAGTTGTGAAATATCCCTAAGAAAAATCACAGGCATGGAGTCCTAGCAGTGCATTATAATACGATCGGGCGAAGGCAGGGCGGAGGCTTCCCGAGGTTTGCGTTTGTGTACAGCTGTGGCGTCACAGCAAGAGGGATTATGGGTAGGCTTGTTCAGATTTGATGGGTTTCTTTAATGAGAAGCCAGGCAATTTGAAGTACTGGCTTCAAAACAGCATTATAAACTGTGCAAGATGCCTTAAAAGACCGAGTGTATGTGTACGTAAGAGAATGTAAAGTGTGAAAATGGCAGAAACTAGATAATAAGTACAGACTCCAGGGTTTCTTAGTAACCTTGTGGGAGTGAATCATATAACACAGGACTCGCCGACGGGCTTCTGCAGTCCAGTGAATGATAGAGAAGAATGCCAGCACACTAATGCTGGTACACAGCATCTCAATGCTCACAGAGAAAAACATCTTGGGAATTTCAAACTTTGCAAGTGGAACTGCAAAAATAATGATTGTCTTCCAAAGACTCCACCCCTCTTTCATCGTTTGTTATTCTATTATAATGCCAAAAAATCTAATCAATGAATTACTTTCATCTAAAACTTTGACAGCCATAGCGAAATCTTTTTCTTAGCTAGCGTTATAAAGATCCAAAGGATCTTTACAAAGAAAATCTGTCTGCACCCTCAGGAGGGAAATAAAAACAGTTAGTACAAGTATATTGCTGTGCAGCATTTACGATTGATAATGCATTTTGCTAAAGTTGAAGAACTTTATTGTCATCGTGCACGCACAACGGAATTGCAAAAGTGTCAGATTTTGTGGCTAATTCCTTGTGGCAAAGGAAGCGATCAAAAGAACAATTCTGATTATATGTAAAACAAAAGAAAACCTTGATTGTTGGAAACAGCTTCCATCAACAGCACTGCTGCAGAAAACAGAAAACTTTACAAAGTTGTTCCACGCATCATGACATCCGTTTAAACTAGTTTTCTGCTCGGAACAATATGAATCATCCTCCCATCAAACGGTACCAGTGGAGTTATTTTCTTGGTTTTAATTGGCAGTGATTGGTCATAATAACATACCAGGCTTCGTATTTGTGCGCCGTTGGGTTGGACATTTACATAAAAAGCAGAAACAGCCTCAACACATGCTGCCTCAATGGGTTAGATGCATCCCAACACACAGGAGTAGCAAATCAATACAAACAACTCAATTAAGTTGAGCAGGATGTGCAAAAAGGGTCTGAGGGACAAGACGCAGTTGATTCAGTTTAAGGGACATCTGTAGCCTGCAGGTATACTCTGCTGACCTCACCGATCAATACCGCAGTGTTGGCAGGATAACCTGGATTAACCTTCTCTGATCACCACTATTACCTTCCCTCACTCACAAGTGTAGGAATTTACACTGTCTGGGCAGGTGAAGCGAGATGGGAATATATCTTCTGAGAGGAACGCTTGTTTGAGTTGAGAGAGGCCGAATCATTTTACCCTGGATTAATACGAGAGTTATCCATGTGCCACGGAATTGATTCATTTAAATTCCAAACTGTAGCTCTGAGAGACAAGTCAAGCGTAATGAGTGGAGAGCCGTTCCTTTGAAACATTTAAAGCAAATCAGGGCTTATTTAGGCGATTTGCAAGAGGCCTTAAAGACTTAAAGCCAAGAGTAGCAGAGAACAGATCAGAATGCTGAACGCCGACAGCGTCTGATTCGCAAATGAATCGTTCTTCATTTGTAGCACATCCAAATCAGATTTTAGAGTTCAAATTTATGAGTAGAACTACAAATCTGATCTGTTTTGTTAAAATGTCTTATTGAAATAAAAGCTGACTTGAGAATGAGTCGTTGACACATCACATCAACTTTTTATGTGTTATAGGTGCTTACTTACCTGACAATGGCATTTTAGGGGCCTGAAAATGCAAACGTTTGATAAAAAACGTTTTTGAAATGATACAGTTTTCGTCTCTGTGTAAATTGCAACAATTCGAATTTGTAAACGCAATACTATAATAACAGTGAGAGTTGTTGTCCTCTTAAAATAAAAAAACACAATACTATATTTATAAAATACAACTAAAATCAATATGGTGATAAAATATCTGTGTGAGCGAGTGGTAGTAAACATCCAGACTGTTTGGATGTTTGCTGTATGGTGGTGTGCATCAGCTGCGCCTGTGTGTGCGCAGGTGAAGTGATGTGACGGAGCGCAGTCTGTTAGGTCTGTGCTCTGCTTTGTTTGACTTCTGCAGGACTCTATTTACTTTGGCTGTGTTGTTTCTGCAGTTCTGCCCTCAGGCTGGATGCCCAGGCCATGGTTTGTTTATTTTGGTGGGAATTGGAGAATCTCTGCTCACAGCACCCAAATTAAAAACCACGACCTCGTCGTCCCGACGAGGACAGCGTTCAGATTCTTCATGTCGAATCAAACACACAAACAAGTCACGCAAACCCAATAACAAACAGAGCGTTTGACGAGTATTTTAATGAGCTGTGATGTTTGGGGTTTCAAGACACAATGGACAATAAATAAAAGGCAAATAGAAAAGTTAACGTTAACCTTGAGACTAAACAAGTACAGAATCTTGATTTGCCATTAGCCCCAAAACATTCAACGTAAGGCTAACGCTAATGTTTCTAGCTATTGGACCTACATTTTACACATTGTTGCCTTCTGAGGTGTTTTCTCCCTCTTGGGGTTTGTCCCACTAGCCAATTTTTGGCCAATCCCCAGTGACCAATTCAGGAACTGACAAGCCAAAGTCCTGTGGGGGTCTGATCCAAACCTTGCCTGAGCATATGAAAACCACATATTACAAAACTGTTGTTATCCATGGTGACTGTACATCAGATCAAGCATAAAGTATGTTTTTGGCTTTACAGATATGTAACGTTCTCTCTGCAACCTTTACATTTAACCTTTATGATTCAAGAGAGCCCCTCTTTCTAGAGAAACCTCCATTGTAGCTTCAAAGATGGGGCCATTTGTAAGCTGAGCAAGTCTGTGCTGTTCATTACTGAGGCCAAGAGCCCTGATGATGCAACAGGTCGCCTGCTTTTCTAAGCAATAATCTGTGGGCCATTATATATATCTAAAAATAACCTCGGTCTGCATTTACACCAAAAGATCATGATGAAGGCCTACATTAACGATGTGGAAAATCTGCTGACACCCTGCACCCGCCGCAGGAGTGAAACGAGGGCTGCGGCAACACTGGAGAGAACATGCTAGCATGCACGCACACACAAATGCATGCAAACACACGCGCACACAGCAGCCCTGTCATCTGTGAAGAGAAGGGCATACATCTCTGTCAGCTCGCTAAACACACAAAATCTCTCAAAACATTGGCATAAGTGCTGCTGGAGTTGTAGCGATTTCCATATTTTCAGACGAACACAGGCCCCATTAAAAGCATCTCTCTGAGAACCTACTGGAGGGAGAGAAGCAGGGATGTAATTTCCACAGCTCTGCTGTGGATTGAACTGCTTTTTGCACTCGCTCAGAGTGGTGAAACCTTCAGGCTCAGAGCAGAGAAGCAATTAAACCTTATAAAGTTTTCTTCATAACATTTCAAAGGGAAACGTCACTTCAGGGGCCACTAACAATCCAGTCGTCCCTTGTTTGTGTTCAAGAGCTTGGAACTGGATTGACTCGTGTCTTGCCTTCAAACACATTCTATGCACAGAACAGTTAAATGGAAGAGAGCTTTTACAGGCCAGCTGTTCTCAAAGATGTTTCCACAGAAGAAGCTTCCGGTTTGAAGGTTTGTAATGATACGGACGCGAGCCGCAGGGAAAAACAATGCCAAAGGCAAATAAACAAACGCAACTGTATAATAACTGTATAACTGTATAATGTGCATAATTAGGATGACAAAATAAGTAGACTATTAACTTTTTAAAAATGAGGGAAAATGCTGTTCGTATCTTTTGTTTTTGACATCAAAGGCTGCATGTCGAATCAACTTTGCAAAGCATATTTTAGCGCATAGTTATGTGGCATTTTCTAGAAAATAGCTAAGTCAGGTAGATGCCAGCATGTAAACTGCAAAACCATAAACTTTGAAAATTATAAACCAGCGTGACTACAACAAAGCTGCAATCCGTAACTTTTTGGGGGTTAAAAACAAACAAAAATCAGTACATGACAGACCAGTGTTTAATACGGCCTTCTTACCCTAACCCAGATTCGTAACTGTAAGTTTATAATAATAATTTATAATTTAAGCTGTTGGGTCCGATTTCCTAGAAAAATGTCTAGCATCATTTGACGTTATTTGACAACATATGTGAAGAAAAGTACGTAAAGTTACCTGCAATTTTAAGTTTCAAACAGAGATAATGCCAGAAAGGCAAAAGTTACAGATTTTGGAATTACGGATTACGGAATGCTTTATCCTAAACACACTGTGCTCTATTTGCATTTCCACTTGATGACCAATGTAAAATCCGGATCCTGAAGCAAAACCAAACCTGTTATGTGGTTTACAAAGTAATGCAGAGTCATATCCATCATTTTTTACTTTCAAATACCAAAGACAGAGAACTTGTTTTTTCTGATGATGTTTGAGCATTTAAAAAACTGTGCTGTGCTTCTTTTCAGTCACCTACTTCAATTTACTTTTGAATCTACTGTATCAAGTACGAAAAGTATCACTGCCAAAATGAGTCATTACAGCGTGCAGCTTTGAGCTCACGCATCAGCCAATCATATAGGACCGTTAAATCCATAATGTCACACATCTAAAGACTCTTCTGCTCGCAGTCTCTTTCTCTGTATGGTGCTCTCATCTCAGAAACACATAAGAGCAGTCGTTCTTTGATTCCAAAGAGAGAACAATTGCGTACGCTGGTATCACGCGCACCAACATAAAGACACAAGCTGCTTTCAAGAGCTCAAGTCGTCAGAAAAGAAAAGAATAAAAAGAGAGGGAGTGGAGAGGTTAGATTGAGACTAGGATGAAACAGGAGAGAAGAGCAACAGATGAAGCCATGGGGAGTGCTGATTGCGAATTACATTCAAAGCACACACTGTGGAGACGAGACAATTCTCCTGCCCTCTCTTCATCATATTCATATTCTTCAAAGAAATCTTGTCTCTCATTTCTCCTCTCATCCAATGAGAACTTTCTCCCCTTGCTCGAGTTGCCTCTTTTTAACTTCTTCACTCTTTGTTTCGGCATTTTTCAGCATTCACTCTCCTGATTTCCTTCAGCTAAACCGGTAAAGCGTGATGCTAGCAATGGCAAGGTCACGGGTTCGAATCCCAGGGAACGCTGCTCAAATGTATAACTTGAATGCACCATAAGGGGTTGTTTATACAGTACAACACAGTTCTGGCTCACAGGCAGCTGGAGAGAAACGCAATGAAACAGAACTGAATGTTGAAGCTGAACTGATAAAAATTAAAACTTTTGCATCTTACAGGCGCAGCGTTCATGGTGCAAGACATTGTGAGCAAAATGTGTTGCAACGGTCAAACTCATCTAGGACCCTTCGATTAATAATGAAATACAAAAAAATACATTTAGTTATTAATTAGTCAGACTTTAATAAGCACACTGTGTCAACAGCAAGCGGGTAACAAATGGGTTCTGTCCTCATTATCTAAACAAATGCAATAAAAAGTGCTATAAAAAGAGGATGATGTTAAATATCAAATGTTAAATATTGTAAACACACTGCTAAGCACACAATCTATAGACTACACATTATATGTGATTGTTTATGCCCTAAAGTGTGGCCAGTATGTCCAGCTTGCAATTGTTTCCTATAGAAAAACTATTAAAAATACAGCACAGATGGGCGTAAAAGCGCGTCACGTATGAATGCTCACCAAGTCTCATGGCTGAAAACATCTGCCAAATGCAGACAATGTAAATGTTAGATGTAGACTTTAATCACAATCCCTGCTATCTGTCAGGAGCCGCACTGTGGTGGTGACAGGTGCGAGGGCCTTTAAGCACTGACTGCTCGCGGGGATGTTTGCTTCTCCACCAGCTGAAATATTGATCATTTCCTGGACGGCTGGCGAGCCACATATATAATTGAAATGAATCTCTAGGCTTGTGTCAGAACGGATGGAAGAGTTAAAGGGGTATTGAAATGTCTGTGAGGCTCTCACAGCCTGAGAAGGTGAATCACTCCGGATGATGGAGAGCCGTGGACCTCGCGGTCCAGCCCACTGAGTGCTGGGAGAGTTGAAGAGATGAAGAGAAGCACCTGACATGGGTCTCGCTGGAGGTACATTTGCCGGAAGCCTTTCATTGGAGGAAACCCGATTGACTGAATGGATGAATGGATGGATGTCCCCTTACGCTACATCATACAGCATTTAAAAAGCACTTTTCTCTCAACTAATTAAAGAATTTAATGAACTCTCCGTTATCCATAAAGAGGTCCTAATTTAGCACAGACTGTGGGCATAGCACACTAAATAAGCACTAATAAGTGCTAAAAGTTCTCTAACGAGTGCTGCAGCGTGTCATAAAACGCTGGGCTAATTGGGAGGACAGATATGTCACTGCGTTCAAATAAGTGCAAGTCAAGCCCCTAACCCTGTTTGAAGGTTTTAAGGTCAAAGGTCATTGTGACCTGGACAAAAAAACTGACAGTAATGTAGCAAAAAAGATTCAAACAATACTTGAGGAGCTTAATAACATATGGTAACATCGTTTTATTTTTTTATACATGCCAAAAAAATCAATTATAAATAACTTTTAATAAATGTCCTTTACAAAAATTTTGTATTTTATTTTCCCCCAATCTAATTGCAAGGTTTTTAAATCAACAACACCCCGAGCAATAAAAATGAATACATTAGAGGAAAACAAATATGTTTACACATCCAGAGCATAACAACAAGAATGAATGTACAATGTAATGACAGTGCAGAACTAGGCCGATGCGCTCTCAGGAGACAGACTGGCCCAAACTCTCCTCCTCATTGTTAAGCCCTGATTTATACATCACAGAAGTAGCTGGTTTACTGAACCAGACCAGGCTGATTTTAACTATTAAAAAGTGTCTGCACAGTTATAAGAATGATATTTTTTCATATTACAGTCATGAGAACGTGACTATTCATATTTTGCATTACAGTAATGAGAATTTGAGAGGGAAACGTGCTTAATGTTCCTGAAAATGATGTCATAGGGCAATAAATCTTAAGGGTTTTAAAAATAGGCTTCAGTCTCTTTATGCAAAATTTAGCTTTTTGTTTTTCCCTTTTCCAATTTTGGGATGATATTGGATCTGGACAGATCTTCCAAATCTTCCACACAGCTATGAGTCTATAAACACAGTTGCCTATTGACATTGTCTTTCTGTACACTGCCCAGCACACACAGACAGTGAGCAGAGACAGTTTAACATCGCACAGAGGGAGTGAATGGGGGAAAAATGAGTCTTTTAAACCACTGTTCTAGCGACACAGTTTCCAACTGTGTGACAGCACTGCCCTCTACAGGCCAACATGCTTTATAGCATCTGACATGCATAATCCGTGATCCCCGGGCACTTGCGCACTACCTGTGATTTATGAGGTTTAAAAAGCCTGGACATGATCAAAGACAAGCTGGTGTGACACTCCAATATCCCCAGCAAAGGAAACATCTAATGAGGTTCACAGAAGGAATTAGAACTTCAATGATCCTTCAGAAACGAAGCATCGTCTTGTCCCATTTTGCTGAAGCGTTCCGAAACGGAAAATCCAACCTAATCCAACAAACCGCTCGCTTTTCACCTAAATCAACAGAGGCATTTAAATCTTGCCGCCTTTAACTGAAGGTCAATGATAAAATTAGATCTACCGATTCCAACATATCCACACAAGCATTCGTTTTGTCATAACATGCCTCCATTAGAGCCGGGCCAGGGGGAGAGTCCCACTTTAATTCTATCTCTATTCCTCTATAATCACTCGCTGTGTTTGGCGTCTTTCTCTGCGGCGTATATTAAAACAGATCCATCATGTCTGACAGACCTTATGTGATCTCACGGTCCCTCCTCTGCACTGTCACACAGCTCCTGGGGTTTTTGGAGAGGAGCAGACGCTTTATTCGGCTTCAACATTGACAACGTTGGAAATGAGCACATCACAATTCCTAAACGAGAACTCTCACTCAGTGTGTTGGAAAGCAGAAAATGAATTAGCCGGGCTAATTAGCGAATAACGCGGGTGTACGGGGCAATGCAATCATGTAGCTGATGATTAGATAACAAAAACGCAAATGGTTGACAGGCAGGCAACAGAGCGACGCAATTTTCAACACAATATGCAGATCTAAACGGCTGCTAGGGGAGAGATATAAACATGTAGCATTACGCGCAGACGCCGCGAGGTGGGTGCAAACGGGGCATGTTGCAGACGTTTACTGCCATCTCCATGGCCTGAGTCTCAGAATTGACATTTTCATGAACTTTATTTCCACTCTGTGGAACCGAGAGACCATAATGGGAGATGTTAGCGAATTACAGAGGTGTCAGGCATGGACTTGGAAATGTGTTTGCGTTGGTCTTCTAGATAGTAAATTCACAGCCTCGAATAGGCTGTTATTGCACTCGCTGGGGGAGGCCAGGATGCGTCTATCATCTGCAATGAACTCTGCTGGGTTCAGTTTGTGTGTGTTGCTTACTGCCAACACTGATCACTCAGAGCAGAGAGTTTTAGCAGAACTCAAACACAGTGGAGCAAAGCGAGGATAAGAAACGAGGTTGGACTTAATCTGTGCTTTTCGATAGCCATACTTCTGGGACAAATGCTCTCTAAAATGAGAACGCCTCTCCTCTAATAAGCTGCAAGCAAAAGTGTAAAATTTTAGCTTATGGCTGTGACGCAAAAGGCCTGAAGCCCACAGGCAATTTGTTCCACTCGAATGTTCTGTTTCAATAGGAAATATATTAACACAAGAAAGAACTGCGCTTGTCAAACGAATTCACAGGGTCAATTTATCTGATACATATTCATATTTAAATAAAGGAGTGCGTTCAATATGACATTCATTTTTGCCGTTGTATTGAAATTAGTATCCAGAATTGACAAAAAAAATCACTGGCACAGGTACTGACATTTGGTACCATGACAACCTCAGCTAGAAATATGTAATAATACATTGCCTCAGTGCCCTAATGGAAAGTCTGTTTTTTTAAGTACACCCACACATAACCATTGGAACAATGCAGAACTGCACAGATTTCAGCACTGACGGTTATCAGATATAGATCTGTGAAACTTACAGTCCCCTGGTGCTCTAACTTTTCTCTCTACAGTGCGAGACAATAAGCCTGACACTAGATAAAATGACAGAAGCCAAGCAGCAGCTTCTTTCTCAAGCTTGGGATACCTTAATTTTACAGAGGAACATATTAAAGGGATAGTTCACCCAAAAATGAAAAATCATTTACTTACCCTCATGTCATTCCACATGTATGACTTTTTTCTTCTGTGAAACACAAAAGAAGATTTTTTTGAAGTATGTTGCTAATCAAACAGTAGTGGCACCCATTGACATCCACTGACGCAAAACCACAGAGGCATTTCCTAAATTATCTTCTTTTGGGTTGCACAGTGTAATATAGATTTGGAAAGACATACAGTGAGTAAATGATGGAAATGATAATTTTCATTTTGGGTGAACCATACCTTTAAGGTGAGTTCCAAACCACTGCAATTTTGCAATCTCTGAGCCCTGTCTGAGCTGTCACTTTAAATGGGTCACCTCTTGACACGGAACGCGACATTGGCATGAGTACCTCTCACTGAACAGCCCTCCGGTTGTCAAGCATGAATCTGAACTCTATATCATGAGTCACCTACCTCATTGAAGAGCACTCGACCGGTGTGACCCGCCGTAACACTGACAGAGTGCGACCCGCTCTTCCACGTGCGCCCGAAGAAGTGCTGGTGACCCGAGTCGTACAAGGTCACGCGCAGCTGATACCCGTGTGCAGGCGACTCTTCTGACTGTTGCCATGCCAACCAGAGGAAAAGGGAAGGAAAGGGACGACACAAGAGAAATTCTAACATCAGTTTTCCTTATCATGGACTTGGTAAGGTGATTTTCCAGGATGTTTTAAAACGGAGCTATACACTGTAGCTCGACATGACATTTCAAACGCGAAATCAATATCCTGCAGCGAAATAACAGACGTTGTCTAACACTTAGTAAACGTTGTTTTAAATATTCTTGCATATCATAATGCATTATAACAATTTAAATGACCTGCTTAAAGAAAGTTAAAGGTGATTAAAAAGTGAAAAATAAAAGAAACTCACTTGTTACAGCAGCTAAAAAACAGTATTTCATCTCATAATCCGTATGTTGAAGTTTTGATGCTGCAAATTCATATCTATGGTATTTGTAAACGTTTTTACTTGATTTGCCACTGAAAAGCAAGCTAAACATCCACCTGTTTTATGTGAAGTCCATCGATCTGCTTGAAGACCAGCCTCAGGCCTTGAGAAGATAGCTGAGCTTGTCGGGCAGTTTGACTGTGAGGTGGGATCACTCGGTTTCTGTCGAAAATCTCTTTCCACACGGACATGTGAGACGTTTCTGCACTACTATCACCCGCTGTCGGTCAATGAGCGTTAATGTTGGACGCAATTTAGTAATTCTGGCAGTGAAACGCGTGTTATTTCATTAAAATATTGAAATTAAATCACACAGCCAGACTTTTGTAGCCCGCTCGTTTATTTCAATCTCTGCAGTACACCGCAGTGTCACTCTTTCTTTCCCTTCTTCTTCTTCTTCTTCGCTTGTAACTATCAACATAACCGGCCAGTTTTACTGGACAACTCGTTTTATCATTTTGTCACACATATACGTTACTGACTAAATCACGCTCTACACGTTTTTTCATTTACAACATAAGTGTATAACAAGAAATCGGCCATTTACCGTATAGCCTTAGTTAACTGTCAGAAACATGTTCTTTCCGTGATTGTTGCCATAGCGCTTATCAGCCGTTGCCAGGGTGAAGTAAAGAGCGGTTTGACGCGTTTCTTCTGCTCGCGTCTGGAGAAGCGCGGAAAGCGTTTACCGCCACCGCGTGGGGCGGGTGCATCGATGTTCTTGCGCACGCTGTTTTAAAATATAATAAAAACAACTTAAATACAATTTCCTCCAATAAATTTACGTTCAATTTAATATAATTGTTCATTGGCATGCTTTTTGTTTTAAAAGTCTTTGCTGTGGTTAAACGTGGCCGTATTATTGTAGTTTGTGTCCGCAAGATGGCGATATACCTTTCATTGTTGTTTTGATCGCTCACGCAAACACAAGACAAATGAGGAAGTTTATCAGCGCAGACGGCTAAACATGCATAAAACAAAATCCAAACTGGTTAAGATAAGAAGTGCCAAACAGGCCAAAAAATACGGAATTGCGGCCGTTAACCTAAAAGAGCTTGTTAAAAAAGCGTGTCACTTACTAAAGGTAATCGCCGTATTGCTCAGCCACAGATTCATTTGCTAAGCGCTTTGACAATATTTGTATTGATGTTGTTTTGACAGGTATCCGGGCACGGAGTACAAATCTGCTTATACGAAGATGGAACAATACTCACTGAAGAGTATTTTCAAAATCTTCCTGAAAATACAGAGCTTGTTGTTCTCTCAGAGGGGGAAGAAAGCTGGAACGGATGTGAGTTGTGGATTTTATATTTTAATGTTTTTTGTTTAAGAGACGCTTTCTCAAAATAATAAACATGTATTCTGATAAAAAAGGGTCGGTGTGTGATGCGTTTAGGGATTAGATGTTGGTAAGTGATGTTAAAAAGACGCTTGTGGCTTTTTCTTGCAGTTGTTTATGAAATAAATCAAGTGCTGGGTTTGGATAGACACTCGGTCTCGCTGATCAGTGCAGCGACAGATCTTCTGTCGGATGAACAATCTCCCAAACGGCGCAGAATACTGGGAGACCTTCTGAGTCACCTGAAGGACAATTCAGAGCTGGAGAGCAGAGATGATGATAACGGCTGGTTTGAAGGTACGTGCTTTTGTCTTTAATAATGAGATTTTTTTGTTAACATTCTTTTCTTTGTCAAATAAATACATTTACAATTGTAAAATCTCACTTTTGCATCACTGTTGTGGAAACGGCAGTATTATCCCAGCTAACAATTTCAATGTTGTATAAACGTTTCTATTAGTAACAAAAACGTTAAAAAATTTATTTTTCAAACATTTTTTAAATGTGTAACATTTTTTAAACTACTTAAAAATAACGTATATATGCATATATGCATGTTTTCTCTGTTCTAGGAATCGACGTCCGGTTTAAGACCAAGTCTGCCTACATGAAATATAACTGTGAGAGCCGAATTCGAGGATATTTGAAAGAGGCGAGTTAACATTAACATATTTAGTTGATTTTGTAATGTATTACATGTAGTAAAGGCAAGAGTTGACCTGCAGTCTTTCTGAATGAGGTTGTGTTCTTTCTGTAGGTTGATGGTTATACACAAGTTATTCCAAACGCCAAGACAAAAAGTGAATACAAAAAGGCAGTGGAGATCCTGGCACAGAAACTGAAGGCCGAGCGGTACAATGGTGCCTATTTTGACAGATCGGCGAAGGGGATCCACAGACTGTGCACTGAAGAGGGCTGGTTCTCCTGCCAGGTGCTGAGATTCAAGCACAGAATCTGTGTTCAGCAGAATCTGTGTTTTCTAATGGAACAGAATATCTCATTCAGATGAGCTCATTTCCCTTTGGAGTTTAATATAAATCAAATAATGTCTTTATAAAACATACTGATGTGTTAATTAGTGTTAACTCAACACTGTGGCTGCTTTTTTCCCACTGGTTGGGTAGGTTTCTTTTTGTATGAGACTGTAAAAGACTTTTATTCTAACAGGGTGCCTTTGATGTAAACGAGTGCACATTTCTCCATTCAATAAACCCATATGGGAACCGAGAGAGCAGAATACTTTTCAGCACCTGGAATCTGGACCACCTGTGAGTATTAACATTATATTACAACATATCTATTTATAGCACATCTTTTAATGAGTTCCGTTTATATGTTTGCGATTTATACTTAAAGGTGCAAAATGCATTTTAGAGATGGGGAATAACTTTATTAAATTTTTATAAAATTACAATTTTATTTATTAAAATTCAAGTTTTAGTTTAGTCATATAAACTAACAGTTGTTGGTGAAAACTGATCTGTTATTCAGAATAGAGAAGAAGAGGACTGTCATGCCCACTCTTGCTGAGGCACTGAAGGGGAAAAAGAGCAGCGATATAAACTTGGACTATTTCTACAAACTGCTGTTCACGAGAGAAAATCTTAAACTGGTTCACATTGTCTGCCATAAGAAAGGGGCTCACGAACTCCACTGTGACTCCCAAAAAATCTACAAGCGAGTCAGGAAGACTGTGAAATGAGCTGGACCTCCATAATCCTTTTATGAAATATGCAGCTTAGCATGAGTTTCAGCTGTGGTGAATCACGAGCACCGTTTCGAGCACCAGACTTCTCAGGGCCATTTTTTAATCCTCCTTTTATTGTTTGGCTATATTGTGCTTTAAGTTTGCACATTTCTGAGTTTTAATTCCAGACAGATTTTTTTTGCCAACGCAATATTTCTGTACAAAATTAAGTGGAGAAAACTTTCTCAGGTTTTTATCACTGTGACCAGTTTTATATTTGTACATTCCTATTTTTGGATTCTTTAAATAAAGTTGGTTTATTTAAAGAACAATGATTGAGGAGTCTGTGATTCCCTGTATGTTTTATCCAAAAGTCACAGAGTTGCACATCAGATAATCTGATAAATATTGCTTCATCAGCTAACAGGACCATGTGTGGGAACAGAATGTCTTGTTACAGTTCTTTCATCAACAAATAACAGTTTTGATTCCTTGCACAAGAAGAAATCTTTTAAAAAGACCCTCACAGACATTTACTCTACAGTACACTTCCATACATTTGATGTACAAATATGTTCCTTTGTCAAAAAAAAGTTTGAGCATGTTTCTTACTTTAATAAACACGTCCTGGCTAATATTAGTCAAAACCCCTAAAAAAAATAAATTGTACAATTTATGCATTTATAAAAATATGACACAAAGATTAGTCTTTAAAGCTGTTATTTTTATTTTTTCTGGACGGAGTATTGTAGCTTTATGTGATAATACATTTTAGATTTGACAATAGGTTCACAAAAAATACATGTTGTGCATACAGGCACTTTTTTTAGCAAAAATTAGCACTTAAAACTTCGATAGAAAAATATAAACTTCAAATCACACTGTCTACAATTTTTACCTCAATTTGTTCATGGCATATAAACTACATTTTAAAACATTAAATCTTTGAATAACAAGTTAGTGCAATCCTGTCTAATAAAATTATATAAACATCTCTTACCAAATTTAGGTTTAAAATACAGGAGCTGCATGCATACAACAGGTTATCAGTCTCAGTTTAAAATTCCAACTTTTCATATAAAACAAAGCCTCTGAAACTGGAAAAATTGTCTTAATGCGAGATTCTACACCAATAATATCAAAATATTTACATCATAAGCATATCATATAACATACGAGTGGAGTAGTTTACATGCTTTCATTTTAAATTATACAGCACCAAATCTAAAGTACAAAGTCTGTTTTTACAAAAACAAATCTCAACATTCTCAACAGAGAATTTTTAAAAGTGCCAAATTATGAGCATTAAACGTTTACAGGCTAATTTTCAAATTTTGTAAAGCAAATTTGTCCTATATGAGGCACTTTACTGATAACACAATCTGTATATAAACTCGTTTTTTAAGATTGGATTTCAGAGCACATCAACAAGGACTATAGTGGTATGAATCCCAGCGCTGGCCAGTGGAGGATCAACTTACAAATGACTCAAAGAGAGTTTTTCATATTATATAACTGCCACAGGTCACATGACAGAAAAAATGTTTTGTTTTTCTAGCATAGAATCTCTCTCACTGTACTTTCCTTTAATCATACACCAGTATGGCACAAGTGTAACATTACGTTTATGATTAAGTATGTACTGATATTACATTTTTGCTATTGTACCATATTTCATACAGATAATACATACTAATAAGTCAATCGTGCTATCAGAAGTACACAACTTGCCTGGCACATTGCAGTAAGTCCCAGTAAGTTACTTGGCTAGGTTGCAAAACAAACATTCTTTTACAAAGCTTGTGGATTTCAAAAAAGACTTACTTGACCAATTATGTCCATTTTAACAGCATAAATCTCAGTCAAGTGATTTGCCCGAACTCAGACTGACTGAAGGTCAAGACCGTGGCACAAAGTATGAGTAATTTAGTGAAGTCCTGCCTGGGCCAATCATAGCTGCTCATCATCACTGTCCTCTTTGGCGTAATAATGCAGACTCCTGTACTCCCTCCGACTCATCCGCTTGCTGCCTGGAGTTCTGCGTGGGTAATCCTGAAACAACAGCCGGCCAGGAGGTTTCACAATAAATATTTCAGTAATTGCCTGCGTGACACTCAGCTATGAGGGCTAAACAAAGACTTTGCAGTTTGACTCTCCAATAACCATCCAAACACCTTTCCCTCAATAATCCTTGCCTAGTTGCATGTTACTTACTATTGTAACAAACCAATGAAGGGTCAAGATACTGCATATCCTGGAACTAACTGGTTGAATCTAATGTTATCCTATTGTAGATTCTGCAGTGGTTGGAACCTAATAATAAAAAATTGACTTCTAAATCGGTTTAGGTTTACCTGAACAACATCCATGTTTCCAAAAAACTGTTCCACAGGGAAAACGTGATTGCTGTCCTCGTCGAAGAAAATGCTCGGGTCCTCTCGCGTCTGGGAACCCTGAATGAGCGTCTGGTCTATCTTCATCTCCGCAGTACCGCTCGTGTGGCAATGCGTCAAAACGTCAGAGTTCTCTTTGCCGCGCCGCTCCTTCCCTCCACGAATCTCGGTGGGCGTCTTTTTCCCAGACTGCATTTTTACGCTTTCGTCCACGTTCGCGCTGGAGATCTCTTCTCCCTCGCCGTGAAACGGTCTCTTCTGGAGTCGCTTGGCCTCCCCGCCGTCGCCTGCCATCTGCCGCGCTCCGCTGGCGTTCATGACATAAGACGCCGATCTGTGCAGCAAACCGCGCAGAATTTTCCTCTTCTCCGTCGGCTGTGGATACAATGCAAATACAAAAAATATCAGTTCCCAAATGCGACTGATACAACTGCAAGAAACCTCGTTGCACTGTAACGCTGTACTGTAGCCGACAGCCGGAAACCGTGGGGAGGGGGTTGGTGGGGCAGACACTGACACTGACCTTGAATGAACTTTTCACACCGGGCGGGTTTAAAGAGACAGCGCCTCGCCGTCTGTGGTTTCCAACGGCAGTCTGAAACATGAGAACAGTGTTTGTTGTTACAATATAGACGACATTAAACGATTAATGGCATACCCGTTTCCTCCTGGTCGACTAAATTGTCGCTTGAGAATGCTCATGATCAAATGGCTTCAAATAAAGTAAAAAGCCGAAACCGATCGTGCACTTTCTAGTACGAAGCATTTTTACAACAGCATGTTAGGAGAAAAACAGCTCATACGGGAAGAAAAATAGACTTATCTTACCTGTTTTGCCCTCATTGAAAAATTGGGCGTCTAAACAGAGCGTGGAATCCTGCGAGTGTTTATCTCCGGCGACTGCCGAAGCTCCGCCTACCTCCCATAATCTACGTCAGACAGAGATTAGTCACAAGATGGGCGGTGACAAACTGCGCAATGCATTCGGGGCGGACTGCCTGCGCCTGTTAATAAGGGTGTTTGTTTGTAGGACAGAACTGAACTGACTAATATACTGACTAATAGTTACCTTTGCAAGCGCTTGCATGTTCAGCTGGTTGGTTAGATACATCGATGGAAGATGTAGGAGAAGTTGCAAACTCAATATAATTAATATGACGTAAATATGATGTTAAAATAAACTAAATGCAAACTAAGTTAACGCATCTGTGCCAGAAACAAGAAACTGCAACAATGTTTAGAAAGTGTTAAAGAGCAGTAAAAGAAACAATGATTTATCATCGTTAATAAAGATAATATCAATATATAGGCTAATTGTAAACACATGGGTTATGTCTCTAGGTTTAATGGTTTTAACTGTATTAAAAGCATAAGACAATAAAACTATCTGGCATATTAAGACAGGAGTCAGCATTATGGAAGATTTAACAGAAAGGCTGTGTTCAGTACAAAGTTTTTCAAAGTCAATGACATTTGTTATACATGTTTATAACTTTCTAATTGTAGTATTTGTTGACCAAAACAATTGTTTGTATTTCTTTTATCTAACATTTTTCCTATTAAAGACTACAGTAGACTTAATTAGAATTATTGTTGACATAAATGCCCGCTGGTTGTAGTAGCTTGTAACGCATATATTTTACTTAGTGGATTGAATAAAAATGACGATCCATACGGGGGCGCCAAACACTAGCTTACTGTTGATGTTCTGTGCTGGTAAACGCTTAATCGTTTCAATCACATTTCAGAGTTTGTGCGTGTGGGAGGGACGTGGAGGGATGAAGTGTTATTTTGTCTTATATATTTTTATTGTTCACAAATTATGCTTACGCATTCACATGTACTTTGAATACGTAAGTGGTGCTCGCTTTTGATGCCCTCACGCTGCGCTTGCACAGCTGTCATGTAACCGGAGAGCCCGGCGTAAGTAGGTGTTTTGGGGAGGGTCCAGGTCGTGAAGGTGGAGGAGTAAGGAGGGTAGACGAGCGATTGTTTTACAGGATGACTGTCTCCCATTCAACAGTCCAACGATGGAACTCTGAGCAGAACCTGTTGCATTTATGAAAGCGCCACAGAACAGCTGTTGAACCGAAGAGGCGCCTGAAATGCCCCCGACATCTTTTTCAGCCTTATCACAATGTCTCTTAATGGACTATTTACTGTTTTCCCTATTTCAAGAACACTTGGAAAGGTAATTACGATCGACCACATTCACTTTTCATTGGAAATCTGCTGTCCACCCAAATGAGCTGCTCTCCGAGCCATCCAAGGAGCGTGTGCGTAATGGAATTCTTCTTTCGTAAGAAAAAGAATATAAGGACTGCGGTCAGTTTGACTTTGGCGTTTGCTACTCTGCTGATGCTCCAGAAATTAATAACGGTGGATACGAGTACTAAGGAGATCAAGGTCGAGCTGAGAAACAGAGGCTGTGCAGCCGAATGTTCTTCATTCAAAGGTAACAAAATAAGGGCTGTCGGAAATGCATCCCACTCACGCGCCGGTGGTTTGGGAAAACCCATACCGACAGCCTGGGACGTGCAAAGTATCAGCTGTGCAGAAAATTCCACGTTTAAGAACCAGGACTGGTTTCGCAAATTAAATCCAAGGTTCCATCAGTTTGTCCTGCACAGACACTGCAGGTATTTTCCCATGCTGTTAAATCATCCAGAGAAATGTAGCGGTGACGTGGACGTTCTGGTTGTTGTGAAGTCGGTCATTGAGGAACATGACCGGCGAGAGGCCGTGCGTAAAACCTGGGGTAAAGAACAGGTCATCCAGGGCATGAAGATCAAAACGTTATTTCTATTAGGCACTCCAGCGACTGGCAAAGACGCACGAAATTTACAAGCGCTTGTGAAATACGAAGATAAAACTTATGGGGACATACTGCAGTGGGATTTCATGGACACCTTTTTTAATCTCACCCTGAAGGAGGTTAATTTTCTGAGGTGGTTCAACATCTACTGCAGTAAAGTACCCTTCATCTTCAAAGGAGATGACGATGTGTTTGTCAACAGCAAAAACCTTGTGGAACTAATTGGTTTTAAAATGGAACAGAAGCAAGTGGAAAATCTCATTGTTGGAGACACCATTTTAAAAGCCAAACCGATCAGGAACCGCCAGAGTAAATATTTTATACCCAAAGAGTTGTACGACAAACCCTATCCACCTTACTTAGGTGGGGGAGGATTCCTCATGTCCGCCCAAGTGGCGCGCAGGCTGTTCGCGGTCTGCGAGAGCGTGGAGCTTTATCCCATAGATGATGTGTTTTTGGGCATGTGTCTTCAGAGGCTCAACATTACCCCTGAGCTGCATCTTGGCTTTAGAACATTCGGGATCATAAAGCGCAAAGTGACCCCGTTGAACAGAGAGCCGTGTTTCTTTAGAAACCTCATCGTGGTGCACAAACTCGGTCCACAGGAGCTGCTGAGAATGTGGAAGCTTGTACAAAACGAGGACCTCACCTGCGCCAGACATGTTGTGTTCTGAATACTGGCTGTCGAACCCGAGACGACGAATATTTACAAAGATAAAAGGAATCATGTTTTTTTTACTACGAAACATGTTTTGACGTTTCATCCTTTTTTTGCAATGAGGATGATGACCACTTTTATTTAATCAGTAACCAGAGCCAATAAATCAAGTATTTAATCTCTTTTTGTTTTGTTCCATTTAAAAACTTGGTTTTGCTCAGAAAGATATGCCACTTATTTTCTACACAACATACAAAACAAGATACAATTTGTATCATTTTTCAAAACTGGTCTATTTAAAAATTATTATAATAGAATTATATACAATAATATTATGTATAATATTATATTTAACGATATATAATTTATATAATATCATATAAATTCTTATACACAAACCCTATGATGCCAAAAAAGTTTTTCCTTTCGGTCAATTTGTTTTATGTATTTTATGTCTCATCATATCTGGTGTTATCAAGCACATTTTCAGTGCTCAGTGATTGTCAGACGAAAACATGCAGATACACAGGAAATCTCTGCTGACAAATAAACCAAGAAGGATTCAAGATTCAACCTTGTATGGTATTTTAAATAGTAAACTACAATATCTCATGATACTCATAACTGTCAACTTCATATCTGCGTCTTTGTGAAAACTCGGCTTTGTGTTGTTGTTCATTTAAAAAAGCATTCACAGACATTTATCTGAAACAGTGAGAAAGAACAAACAACATGACAAAACTTTATTTAAATACATTTTTTAAAACAGCATCTAATAGACAAAACTACAAAACAAATATCAGGTTTCACTGATGTCAACAGCATGAAGTGAGATCAAATGAATGGGTTGTTACAGAATTTTATAATGAAAATGGAATTTCTATATGGTAACAATATTACACTTATACAGCAAGTGTATATGAAAATATCAAAATTCTTGTTTTCTAAAATGTGAACAGCGGCCAGATTAAGATCCCAACAAATGAAGGTAACAGGCCAACTGTTTTCAGATTGACCAGTAAGTTAGTTGGGATCCCTAAAGGCAGCTTGCAACTCCTTAAAAGCTGATAAATTCCACATTAGTGCATTGTTTTTAGATACCTCCTCTGGTCACTACAGCACCCTGTAACTGGAACAGACAAAAGCTCCTCTGTGCCTAATTCTGTTACCTGATCTATAAATTAAATACGGATTATAGCAAACATAAAGAACAAGCTCTACTCTACAAAAACATCCCATTACATACTACCATTTTAACCTCTATTTCATAAATAGACTATATTGAAACTTGTTTGCAAAATTAATACCATTTTAGCATACGTGATCTGTGCAAATGAACTTACTTTCTTTACACTGAAACAACCGCTTGGTTCCAATTTATCATTTAACTGATACTCAAACATTGGAAATCTTAGTCCAGCAATGTACACATATGTGCAATGTGTCGTTTGTATAATGTTTGCCACAGCAGTAAAAATAAAGCTATTCTGTCATGCACGACACATTCCTCAAAGGAAACAACCATGACATCCTTTGTATTTAAAAGCTGTGTTTTGCATTCAGTCTGGCATAAATTCCTGTGTCTTTTGAGGTTGTACTTTTAAAAATCACACCGCTAATTCTTGAACTATTCTGACTCGCACACAACATAGCCTTCAGACTGACTATGCACTTGTCTGCTGCTCACTGTACACGGATCCTTTTAAAAACATTATGGCTTATTATCAGGCACAGAGTCTGCTTGATCATATTCACATTTCCATCTGTTAATCTCTATGACCTAAATTACACACACTGTGTTGTTGTTTGAGTCATCAACAGCAAAATCTGGACTGAACAATTCACTTTCTGGTATGATGAACACAGTTTGTCAAAAATCGCACCCTGTAATTTAGAACTAAACGGGGACCTTACACACACCGCAGATAAAGAGATTAAGTACCAACAACAATCGATAAGATGTTTTTTGTTTAATAGGAACATCCAAATAAGGCAGAGAGTTATAATACTGAAGCAAATGCAAAGACCAAATGTAATGGTGTTATACTGTCACGTCTTGAAAAACAACCATGTTCTGTACAGCTGGCTCGTCAGTCTGCCAGCAGTGGTCTCATGTTGGCACTGTCTCGGCTCCAATAAGTCATAATTTTCTGAGAAAATTTTCAAGGCTGTTGTGCAACCTGAATTAGTCTTTGTCCACTTCAACAAACACAGTTTTGTTTGTTGTTTAAATATCGGGTGCAAGAGAAAACTGAAGTGCATTATTTGAATCAGATACAATGAGAATCAGATAAACTGTGGACAATCTGATTTCGTCAAGGCTACTTTTCACTTTTGGCTATGGTGCTAATGCTTTATAAAAAGATCAAATATCAAAGTGCTACAATCACAAAATGTTCACACACGGTACAAGCACAACACACTCACACACTAAACTGCATATAAAACAAGATACAAGAATATAATTTTCCAATAAATTACAAAACATTCCAGGTGAGAAACCTGAATTTAAAAGGTAAATACAAAGCAATGTTGCTCCTCATAAACCTGTTTCCCTCGTCAAGTATCTTATTGTCAACAAACCAGCAGGAAACAATTAAGATTGCCAGCTACATGCACATGTTCTGTCACATTCAGCTGTATCGTATATACGTAAATCTGAGAAAAAATGTGCTAATTGTTATTCGTGTCATTTAGGAACATTTCTTAAAGCTGCAAGCCGTAACGCTTGCCTCTCTATCGCCATCTCTGTTTGAAACAAAAAATTGCAGGTTACTTTACCTACCGTACTTGTGTTGAAGACATCAAATGAAGACAAATTGATGTAGTTTCTCATGAAATCGGACCCGACAGTTCAAATTATAAATCATTATTATAAGCATACCATTGTGAATCTGGGAAAGGTGCGCGTTCTGTTATGTACTTGTTTAATAACTGATTTTTGTTTATTTTTATCCTAAAAAGTTACGGATTGCAGCTTTAATAAGTACAATAAGAGTGCAATAACTTCTGATAAAATTGTAATTAACATTTTTGTGCTCTGAATCAATGAGTGGAGGTTTATTCTAACCAGTTTAATGTACTTCCGTTTAATGGTTGTGCTATGCCTGTTGAAGCCTGTGGGTAGAGGCCTTGCCTGGGGGAATTCTGCTGCCTCTGTTGACTTTGGATGCAGGGGCAGGGATTCGACTGCCCCTCCCGAGCCCTCGACCTTTCCAATCGGATGTGAATGTTGTTGTTTTACCTAAACCTGTGCTTACTGTCTTTCCTAAGGCCAAAGAGTAGGAGAGAATCAAACACACAAATAAACTAAACATGTTGTTGTAGAGACACACATTGGCACACAGAATTTAGCTAAAGCAAACACCTCCAAGCATCTCCACCAGCCTCTGTGTGGACACGTGTCTATAAAGGGCGGGGTTTTGGAAAGAGGGGTCATGTCTAATTTACATGTAGTAATTTAGCAGATGCTTTTACCCAAAATGACTTACAAATGAGGGAGCTTTTAACATTTTGCCTCACAGATAAGGGACCATTTTTTCATAATTTACTGGTTTCCTTAGTAGATTCTACAACAGCTAACATTGTAACTAAACCAAAAGTTCAAGGTAACGTCTAAAGCACAAAACATGTTTTTTGTCCAATAGCAGCCTGTAAAAATACTTATTTTCAATGTGTCATCAACTAAACAAACGGCACGCAGGTACACAACAGTATTTTCTGTAGCTCAGTGGTTAGAGCATGGCGTTAACAACGCCAAGGTCATGGGTTCCATCCCAGGGATTGCACGTACTTAGGAACAATGTATAGTATAATGTAATGTAAGTCGCTTTGGATAAAAGCATCTGCCAAATATTAAGAAATTAATATTAATTTAAGAAATTCTATTTCTTAAAGCCGTGAGTTGTGCAGTTTGGCTTATGTGGGGTAGTGTAAACATTGTGGAGGCTGTTTGGGGCAGATGGTAATACTGTATAACAGATGTGTGACAGTGCATTAGGTATGGATCTATAGGGGCTTTATGGGGCAGCAGGGGTATGTACAGGTTGTAAAGTCTCACTGAGGCTGATGGAAATGAATGATTACCTTGTGTGTGTGTGATAGTACTCTGCTGTATTGCCCTCCGCCGTGGGTTCTGTTTACACCCCCCTGCTCCCATGAGATGAGACTTCCAGCCCTGCACACACAAGACATAGACTGTTACTCTACTGTATGAGGTGTGTGTGTGTGTGTGTGTGTGTGTGAGAGAGAGAGGCCACACTCACTTTAATACTGGAGTATTCAAAGGTGTTTTCGGCCTTGATTGGTCATACAAGCTGTATTATATATCAATAATGTTCTTATTTTCCTGAATCCAAATCAGTGTTAAAGATTTATACAATCTGGTCCAAGCGGATTGTATAAAGTGGTCTTGTTTTTTTTTATTAGAAAAGGACTTGAGATTTGAGAACGTTTCAAACTGCACCTCACACGTTTCAACAGAAATAATGAAATCTGAGCCACACATTATGCAGGAAACATGTTTATGCAGGAAACATCCTCCTTTCTCTGTCATTTCAGATGGAGATTATTTTTCTCTACCAAATAACCCCACATTAAATACTGAAATGTAACTGACATTAAATACTGACAGTGTCTTTTCCATCTATAGAAAACCTGTATTCCTCTGGAATACCAAATTATTTCCTATGGACCGAATCTGTCACATCTAAAGGCATTAGCTAAACACTGACACGGACTGCATGCATTTGCTAACGTAAGTTTGTTGAGCGTCAGACAGGGATTTCTTTAAAATGCTTAGCATTGTGTAATACAATACAAGCACTGTTCTGTGTGTCTGAGCAGGATTGTTCATATTTTCTTTGCATAGAAAACAAAAGGTCACCTTTGGTTTCAGGTAAAGAGTAACTCAAACAGGTTTATGCTGTATTATAAGGTAAGTGACGGGCGCTGCCGTGCATAACGCGAGACACAGCGAGCTAAAAAAACGCTCAACGTGTCAGCGGACAGCTGACAGGTGAATGACTCTGCATGCTGGGTTCAGAGTGATTGCAGATGAAAGTTAGGCTGTGACGTTCATGTGACAGTCTCTTGACTTTTCTAGTGAATCTTGTGTAGGAATTTGTAAAGTGTCTTAAATAATTTCATAACTATTGCTGATAAATGTTATACGTAACAATACTGGATTTTAATTAATAGATATAACAACTATGAGCAAAGCTGAAATAGAAAAATTTATAATAACTATAAAAAGTTTCATGACATTTTCAGGCGCGGAAATTACAATTTTCCACGGATTTTACAATAATTTTACATATTTACAATATTTACAATACATTAAAAAATGAAATAAATGTTAAATATTAAGATTAGGTAAGTTATTAAATTAAGAACTTATTGGTTTTTGTTTTTTTTCTTATTGTTTTTTGGGTCTGTGCCGGTGTGTGGTCTCACCTCCTCTCCTGAGGTAAAGTTCTCATGGCAGAGTGGACAGTGATTGCAGTTTTCTCCAGGAGCTGGTGCTTAAAAAAAGAAAAAGTCATTTCATCAACAGGAAACAAGTCTATTTTTATCTAATCTAAAGCACCTCAAATTAAATGCAGCCAGTCCAAAAAATCTCCCTTTATGAAGATGACATTGCTCACTCATTAAAAAACGTGAAAAGAAAAAGTGAAAAGAGGTGAAAAATGAGTGAAAATAGGTGAAAAATGAGTTCTTGTTATTTTTCCCATATACATTGAAAAATTTTTTTAAATGATTTCTTGTAATTGGACAAAAAAGCGCTACACCTGTCTGAAGCGCCAGTCGAGAGCATATAAAAACTGTGATTTTTCATGAATTATTATTAAAACAAAAGATTTAGAAAGGTACTACTCATAGAAAACCTTCAAATAAAGATAATTTTAGATGTTTAATTGCTATTTGGACTATTGGAATCACTAGACGAGGGTTTAATGAACTTATTTTAATGAAATTAGACCAAAATTCTCATTTCTCTCTTGTTTTGTGTGTAGCTGGTAATTAGCCCGGACTCATTCCGATTCATTTTGCCAGCGCTCGTCACAAATGTAAAAATACAGAAAGGTTCCTGTGAGGATTTCATTCAGGGGAAGAGTTAAGCCACTGAAAGACTCACGATTACAAGACATGCTCTGAGCGTGCTCAGTCAGCTTGTCTTGGATGAGGGCTTCAGAGCAGAGAGGACACTGGGTAAAATCTGCCTTCCTCTCACACTCGGTCAGCAGATGCTCGGTCAGGCTCGCAATCTCCACAACCTGTAGCACATAAACGCACACAGACACACAGCTGAGACACAGCACCTGATTTTGATATATGTACTGCTGGTCAAAACATGATGAAAAGTGTGTGTGTGTGTGTGTGTGTGTGTGTTGAAAATGTGGTTTGCGAGGACACAAATGTGTATAATGGCGTGTACAAAATGTAAACATGCTTTATATGAACACTTCCTGTGTCCTCAAACTAAATTGCTTAAAAGTTAAGTTAGGTGAGGGTTCAGTTTAAGGGTAGAGTGAGATTATAAAATAAACAGTTTATACAGTTTAAAAACCATTACAGCTATGAAGAGTCCTCATAAACGTCTGTGTGTGTGCGTGTGTGTGTGTGTGTGCACCTGTCTGCACTGAAGGCAGCGCTGCAGCATTGGACAGTGTTTCCAGTAGTGCAGGTCCAGTCCGTCCTCTGTGAACGACTCATCTCGCTCCCCACAGAAAATACACAGACTGCAACACAAACATCTCCAGTATCATCTCAGCTCAATCACACGGGCGAAATAACGCGACATTAAGTCATGGTCGGCCTTTCCTGCCTGCATGACTGTGAGCACTACAAACTGCTGAGGAAAGAACCTACAGGAGTGTCTGTGGAGAGGGACTTACTTGTCTAAGTAATTAGCCACAGCTGATTGGCTGCCTTTCGTATCACCAGAGACAGACTGGGCTCCTTTTTTGACACCTGATAAGACATAGAGAATAATCAATAATTTGAATCTGAGGTGTACAAACATGTTTTGCACATACAAGCAGGGTCAAAATGAACACACGTTTCATTTATCAGTTACGTCAGCTTGTATAGTTACATCACAATGTCCCCATAACGCACAAACACGAGTCACAGACCTGATTTCGTGGCCTTCTCTGTTTTTTTCTCAGGGACTTTGGTATTTTCTTTCCCTTTATCCTAAAACAGAAAAGTTAATCTTTAATGCATCTGTGGATTCAGGTAGTGTGTGTTCCACTCTGCAGTCTATCACAGATACTCTGACAGCTGTACGGTATCTGTGCTCTCATGATGTGTGTGTGTTTAAATAAGGGCGACGTTTCTCCTTTAGACTGAAACCCACACTGATCTCCTTCAGCTCTGCAATCTGCTCCTGTAAGCTCCTGATTTCCTCCTTTTCTCGCTGACCTTCTTCCTGTTTTGCTCCCTTTGTTGGCTTCTAAAACAAGAGAGAGAGAGAGAGAGAGAAAGACAGAGAGAGCGAGAAAGACAGAGAGAGCAACAGAGTGAACTGTGTGATAGCACGGTCATGTTAGTTATACTGCAACAGAGTGGTAAATTGTATTCCATATTCTAAATATCCACAAAGAAATTGATTTTCTTCTATAATGTATGGAATGTATAAGGCAGAGCAGTTATTATATGTTTCTGTAAAGATGCAAGCTGTTAATTTTGAAAAAAAATCATGTCTATTTTGTGGACAAGAGCTATACTACCATAATAACAGAGAGAAAAAACTTGGATTAACCCATCAGAAAAGTCAGTGTCACCATGGAAACAAGAACCACACCAAATGATCTCAGCAGTAACCGACCACTCCCATGTAATGTAGTGAATGACATAATCAAGCGACATCAGACAATTTACAGATTTCTAAATATTGGAATATTTTGCAAAAATCTTTAAATAGATTGTATTCTATACCTAAAATCAATGACAATGAGTCAGAAGGTTTAAGCTGTTCCATTGTTTTTGATTTGACAACATGATTCGCATTGCCTCATGGGATTTGTAGTTTACTGCTTTATAAACAAGTAACCACAGTCCTTAACCTATGTCTATTTATTCTTCTTTTTTCTTTATTTCTTAACCTTCTTCAAAGTCCTGCATGTTGTGATTCATCTTAGTGCTGCTAATAAGCAATATTTAAATATTTTTCAAACCCACACAAAAATGCTTTAAATGTTTCCATTATTAAAGCGACTAAGCTCTCAAGACCAGTTTTACCTGCGTGTCTACGGTTTTCCCATCTAACTTGGCAAGCGAGTCAAAGAGGTTCTTGTAGAGAACGTTTTTACGTGTGCTGGTGTCATCAGGTGGCAGGTAATTCAGAACCGCTTTACCATGAAGCCGGTACATGGACTGGACAACACGCACAGACAGTTCCCGTACTGATGCTGCGTTGTGCTCCAGCCCGCCTACCAGAAACTGAGACAACATACAATACATTGCTTTAATAAACATGTGACTCGTGGTGGCAAACTCAAGAGCAACCTGTCAAAAATATGTTCTTGTGAAATTTCGTTTTTGTGAATTCTCCATTAAAAACATTTTAAATGATGTATGATTTGTTGGAACCGGACAAAACTGAATGAGCTACACCTGTCTGAAGAACCTGTAAATTTTTCATAGATTATTAAAACGAAAGAAAGCTTTAGGCAGGAAAAACAAACAGATAAAGATGATTCTAGATGTTTAGCTGCTATCTGGATAATTGGGATCACTAGACAAGAATAGACAATCTTTTATATGTTTTCCTTGTAGTAATTACTCTAGCTCACTCCGACTCATTTTACCAGCACAGATCATATATTTGCTCTTAATGTTTGAAAAAAAAAGCTGAATAAATGTAAGTTAGCATATTTAAAAAAAAATCTATTTTCACTTCTCCCTCTCTCACTTTCTGCATGTCTCCCTCTCTGCATACACAGATCCTATTCATGAGCCCTCAGACTCTGGATCTCTCATTTTAATTACAGGAAACCCAATCGCCTGTCCGCTGTGCCCCACAGCCCATCTCATCTCCCAGGAAACCTCAGCAGGAGGGGGACATTTAGCAGCCATCACTGTGTGTAGCCTACAGCAACCGTTCTACTGCTGCTCACTGTTCGGGAGGGCCAAACCAACACAAAGACACATAAATATTTAAGAGGAAATTTCTGAGCTGATCCAATGGCTACCTTCTCCAAAATGTGTCTGAATGGTATAGAATTTATGCAGAGTTTTCTAAAGCCAGCTTTATGCAATTTGACACTGAAAAGGAATGTCATGTGGGTTTGGAACAAGTTAATTTAGTTTTTATATTCCTTTAACATCCTGTCCATATATAAGACAAATACTGCCAACAAATTCAGCTGCTGTTGTCGTATTGCCAGCAGTATTACCTAGGGTAGGGCAGGCCACGCCTCCTCCAACACATGAACACATACATATTATGACAGGCAACCAAGACATCCAATCATTGCAGTCGGATCAAAATGCAATGATTGGATGAACATTTTATAGTCCCGGTCCTTCCACAGAAGATATAAATACATATAAATATTCAGACCACTTGGTGATTGCTATCAGGATGTAAAGTTTAAAAAAAAGTTAAAAAAAAAACACCTAACCTGCCTTTAAAGTAACACACAGTTGTTTTATTAATGTGATAAATGAAAATGAGACATGAAATAATAAGACTCCAGGCCATCCACTAATTAGGCTCACACACAAACCCAGGACATGCTGTTGTTACACTACAACAAAACTCATCTTGTTGGAATGCAGACACAATCCTCACAGTCCACATTTCAGTACGCTGTGAAATGTAACGGTCTCTGTTATTGCAGAGCTACAGGTCTGCCCTGTAAGCATGCGCGTGGCTGCAAAATACGACTGAGAAAACTCCATTTAACAGCTTTGTATGACTGGAAGGACAGTGCTGGAACTAAGAGAGCAAGAAAAAGCACTTGGATGATTTTCCTAAAATGTGTCAAGGAAATTCTGTGAGACTCTTTTGAAACTGTGACGTAGTTACTTTGATTTGGCTGTCAGAATGGTCACTTTTAAGTAACTAACCGTAACAGACATTACGTAGGGTTGACTACGCCCACTCTGCCATACAAAGGCTGTCTGTTTCAGTCCAATGAACCCCTCAGAAATCGTAATGATAGCTGTGAGGAGAAAATTCACCACAACTGTGAATATGATGATATTTTAGCCATAAACTGCCTTCATGAATTTTAAATCTCAAATACTTTGTGTGTGGTCTTGGAGGCTGGAGCACGAGTTAGGTTTGTACACCCACAAGGCTATAAACATCAACCACCGCAACTAACTGCTAAACAGCAATGACAGAAGCAACAAACTAATGCCAGTCGGTGTGTTCACTTAATACATAGTACATAATCAGTAATTTATCATATGGTTAATAAATATAACCAAAACTGTAGCTAAAAGGATTTCAAACCTACATTAAAGCTGTAATCCTCAACTTTGTGGTTAAAAATTAACCAAAATCAGTTATTGAGAAGAGCTGTCGGTTTTCTGGGAAATGCCAGTTTGGCTTCATTTGACTTTGCAACCTGCAGTTTTACATTCAAACAGAGATGGCAGTAGAGAGGAGAAAGTTACAGATTTAAACCTAAAGCATACAGCTTGGCTAAGCAGAGTCGAGAAATGGGTTGACACCCAGTCTAAATATCATCATCTCAGAGAGAGACAGAAAGTTGGGTTAGTACCCGCATGACGTTGTCGAGGGTGAACCCAGTGTCCTTGGTGCCCAGCTGTTCTAGAAGCTTCTCCAGTAGTTCCAGGCGGCTAAGTGCCAGTCTTGCAGGCAGACTACTTTGTATGGGTTTAACAAGTTCCAAAGGCACAATCTGCAGAACTCTCACCTCCTTAAACACAGCCATTTCCTGTAAACACACACACATCGGGTGTAAACCCACAATCACACAATGCCCTAGTTACACACATCTGTACGACCTAACAAACCAATTCAAACAATTTAAAAATTTTTAAACAATAAGGATTCATTTGGTTTTTACTAAAATACAGCTTATAACCAGAAAAAGATTTGATCTTTTAGTATTTAAGATTTTAACTAATTTTATTTTCAAATACTTTTATTTTGTAATAAACTTAATTCTGACAAAAAATTTACTATTTTGATGAAAGTATGAAATTTCAGTAATTTAAGATTTACAGAAAGTGGTGCTATAACTGGATTGTGACCTATATGTTCTTAAACGTTTGTTTTTTTTAAAAACACATCACAATCATCACCTTCACTGATATTTACATTAAGTCATTACCAGAGCAACAACTCCCCTCAACCTCTTTGACAGAATTATCACAAAGGTTTCTTTGACAGTGGACAAGTTGGTCGACATTCTACAGCTGGCTTATAAACAGTTTTAAAACACAGGTCCTATCATTTGTATATTATCTATAACCTTGCGTGGGCCTACACACAATTACCATTATATTTGTCTATACCATTTCTGTCTGAAACAAGTATGTCTAAGAAATTATTATCCGATGAATAAGACTGAATTGCGGAAATGTCAGCATTATGACAAAAGATCTCCAATCTTACTTACAGGAAACCTAAAGACATTTTAAGCTTTTCACTGATGAGTTCATATCTGTAGGTCATCAACAGATACAGTATATAGACTGCCTTCAGACAGTATTTATGTAGTATTAGAAAACTACTAAAATTATTCTAGTGTTTTCTGTTGACATTTTGCCACTCATCCAACCCACAAACATTTAGATTCCCTGATACATACTGTACATTGACCATCAACATTATATTTTACAGGTCTTAAACAATTGTGTATAATCATAACACACACGTGTAGATGTCTATAGGCCAAGAATCTATCTGTGTATGTTCCTATAACACACATTTTTTAGAATTTCAGAGAGGTCTTTAGGAGTCTGTTTTCCAGGGGGAGTTTGTACTGACCTGTATGAATGTGCTGGCTAATGTTCTGAGTCTCACAACAGAGTCTCCGGTCCTAGAGAGCAGATTATTCCAGGTCTGTTCCACACAGTAACTGATCTCTGATTTTCCCAGCTGATGTTTAGGAATAAACTCACTCAGGATCAACCGAAGCAGCTTCAGAGACGCCTGAAACACCTAAGACCCAAACAGAGACTCATTTTTTTAAATCAGTTTCCCATTTATATAGAGACATTTCACCTATAAATGAATAATGAATTCCCACATAGTCCCATAAATTCCTGCTATGTTTCCAAAATTCCTGGAATTTTGCAACCTTATTGACAAGGCCATAGTTGGTAGAATTTAGTACTAGATTGACAGAGTTGCATGATGTCACTGATCGGGTTAATTTTTAAAGTAAACATTGACAATTTAAGCATATACACTAAGACGCATATATTTCAAACTGTTATGTTGCTTTTTCCAAACTAGAGTCTAAACTAAATCTTGGATTTATTACAAATGTGCTTGTACTGCACAGTAGCATCCATGAATGATCAATACAACATTATCCTACAGAGCCTGTGGAGTCTAGTTCAGGAAGCCCACTGTTAGCCAAGAGTCTGTTCTCTCACAGTTTCCCTCGAACCTGAGGCCGAGTTCACCCGTGGGATAGATAAAGCCGGGCTTTATACTGTGTTTGTTGCTGTATCACTTCTACAGATAATCCACAATACTAGACAGAACACGACACCCAGTAAACACTTAAAACTATCAGTCCAGCTGATGGTGCCGTTCTGTCTTTGGTCTGAAATGAAACTGAAACGAAGGGAGCATGAGAGAAATTAGAAAGAGAAAGAGACAGAGAAACAGAAGTGTGATAGAGTCAGAACAGAAAGGGGCTGATAACGTCAGAGACTGTATAAAGGAGATAAAGGGAGAGATCTCGTACGGATGACACTTTATCAGTGAGGGCTTTCTTGCACAGGAACACAGCAGCTCTCATCATGCTTCTCAGTTCTGCCTTTGGGGTTCCGGGTGGAACCTCCATCAGCTTCTTGTAGACTCCCAGCAACGCATCTTCTCTGTAGGACCAGGTCTTCGAATAGGCTGCTGCCACCTTAGCAAGAGAGACACAGAGATAAACAGAGAGAGACAGAGGAGAAAGAGAGAGAGAGCGAGAGAAAGTGAGGACCTTCCAACCTTCCAGAAACAACACACAAACGGATTACAACAGTTGACCTTTTGACCTTTTGGGTTTGCCCGGGGCTGTGAGACTGTAAACAACTGTTATAGATGGTGATCTCAGTGAGGTGTTAAACAATTACAGACCCCATAAAAAAGAATTGTTTTTTAACCTGCATTAATATTAAAACAGGAAATCTAGGCTGAAAATTTAAAAAGGTTTTTTGGAGTATACTAGCATATGCTGTAGATAAAGCTAACAGACACAGAGAAAAACTGATTACCTACAATTTCATAGTCTTTAACAGTCAATCTTACCCTGCTTAATGATGACATCTGACAATCTGACAAAATCAACCAATCAGAGGCTCTAAATTCAATGCGTCTCACCAGACTGTCTCCATAGATCTCAATGGGCAGACTGGCCTCTCTCTGGGCTTTCTCTGTAAGAGCTTCTGGTTGTCCAGGGACCCCAGGACTGCGTGGGGTGATTGAGTCCATCAGAGGGGGCATCTCCTCAAGCTCACTGACCAGCTGATCGCTGGATCTGTTCTTAAGAGCAGGCAGAGGCCTCTCGTCATAGGGAAGGGAACCGATCTGAGAAATTACAAACATACTCATGAATATTCATCTCCAAATCAGGACAGGAGGAAAGCACAGTATAGCGTTTGGGAAGCCTTTTTAGAAACACTCCATTTTAGAAGTACACAGAAAACACTCACGTTCTCTTTAAATCTTTTGATTAAATTGTGAAACCTAAAACTCTCCATGGACCACCGCAGCAAATCCCTGACAAGCATGTTAAGCCACACACATGCTCAGATATGAAATCTACAAAGACTTGCTTTGTGTCAGTAAAGACGGATCTGATTTACTTCACTGGGGAAGAGGAGCAACATGCTGTTGATAAATGCCACTGAGTGCGGTATATAGCAGTGAATAATACCCTTACAATTAGTATTTGTGGCGAGACAAAACAAAACATTTTCTTTAGTTAAAAACTGTATATTAAGACTTGCATCACTCCTGGAGATCTGAGGAGGAGTGAGGGATGTTGGGAAGACTGTATGTTGAGGGCTGGTTGGTTTTGGGGTGTCCTGCTCCTCAGAGTCCTTCACACGTTGACTCTGTCTCTTCTTCCTGGGTGAGCCCACCGGATGACGGGTGTCTTTCTGTGTCCCGGCACGGGGAGAAGGAAACTCGCTCGAGCTGAAAACCTCAGAAATTCTCTGGATCTTAAACAACAGAAAATATTCCACTTACTTTCCCACTTCAAGTTAATTATTTAATATTAATTCACATTTGTAATAGATAATTAAAAATAAAAAGAGCAGAAGTAGAGTTTAAAAAAATGTCTGACCTAAGATTGATCTGTCTATCTATCTATACAGATATCTTTTCTATACAGATATTTATTAAATATTTAAAATATATATATTTATATATATATATATATATATATATATATATATATATGATAGTAAATATTTACTACATTTACTGTTTTACTCTAAACTTCTTAACACTTAATCTCTATGACTGTATGTGCAAAAGTCATTAAAAAGAGCTGATCTCTCTGTGAAGTCAGTCACACACAAGGGAGCTCTCTGTGATCGCCCAGGTCGCGCATCGTCTTATGTATAAACATATCTGCTGGTATCAGATACATAGGAAGTAAGCACCTGATCTCTGGAGAACCAGCAGCATATCACAGTACTAATCTCACTGGAGCCGGAGGCCCCTTAAGGCAAAAGTTTATTCACGCACTCAACAGAGAAAAATGAAGTATGGGTGCTATGCGGGAATATGGAAGGATGCACACATGGATTCATTCATTGAATCTAAGATGATGTTTGGTCACCTGACTGGTGTCCAGCAGGTTGTACAGCTCCAGTTGCTGGTAGACCTTCAATCTGTAAGCATCCATTTGTTCTTTCTTCTGCTTGGCAGTGTCATAGTCCTCTCGTTCTATGGCACTGTGTTTCTCCACATCATATCGTCCCAAACGCTCCCCCACCTACCCAGAATAAACACAGAGAAAAGACAACCTGTCTACAACCTTTCATTTGGTCAGTAATTACCACCACACTATAATTAACCCCTAATAAAAGGAGAGTATTTAAATGGACCTGGATGCATTTCAACCTTCTCAACTCCACGTTCACTTAACTACACAAAGATGCATGTGAAGAGTACATCAGAAGGTCAAATCTAATGACCTTTTGGAGATCTGCGATGGCCTGTTTGAGTTTTTTGGCCAGATCGAATTTCTCCTGCTGAACCATGTCCTGTTTCTTCTGGTCTAGGAGACGGATGATGTGGGCCACCTCGGGGTCCTGATACATGTCAAAGGCCAGGTCATCGAGCGGCGAGACAGACTCACCTTTATAACTCGAGAGTCTAAAAGAGGACAACGGTGAATGCTTTGAAAAGCCACAAGCACAACATACTGTGATGGTGTAAGTTCAGATCTTACCCTGTGTATGTGCCATCCAGGGCTGAGCTGTACTGACTGTTATTGAGATACTGATCCATCAGCTGCTCTCTGCTTAGCTGTGTACAAACAACACAAAGAGGGCAAATGTTTTATTGAAAACAAACAAGTATCAGGGTTGCCAAACTTTATTAACTAAATTAATTTCAATACATTATGCATAATTACTAGATTTAAATACACAATTACATAAACATTACTCAAAATTAGGTAATAAAATATTTTAAAGCACAGCATAACATGTTCAATGATAAAAGTCTTACAGAAAGCATCAATTTTCTTGAATTTTTGCAAAGTAAAAGTACAAAGGACTATTTTTAAATTCCTCGATTATTTCCAGGTTTTTAATGACCGCAGAAACTCTGGAATATGCATTACATTAAAAGTCTTTATTTTTGCCTGGGAAATAACAGTTACTATCACCAATCCGGGGGAGAGAAAAAGAGAGAGAGAGAGAGAGAGAGAGAGGGAGAGAGAGGGAGGGAGAGAGAGAGAGAGGGGGAGAGTGGAAGAGAGAGAGAGAGGGATTAGAGATTAACAATGCAGAGATTGTTAGCAAGGGGAGAAAAGAGAGGACAAGAGAGAGGAAGTGAACAAGAAAAGGCACTGAGGGGGAGACAAGGTGAGCGTAAGAAGAGACAGAGATCATGAGATCAAGACGGGGGAAGTGAAAGGGGCTTCATGGTAATATGGATATATTGATGAGTGATCTGATTTGAAGCTCTGCTGTGCTTATTGAGTGCCGACTCACATTACACAGCACCACATTCCAACAAAAGTAATATTAGACCTGTTCAAGAGCCATTCAATGCATACACACAAAACTGTACATATTAAACATGTTCGGCATAAAACATAACATCAATAAACAAGTAAAAATCACTTCACTAAAATAACTATATTAAAGCTGCAATCTGTTTAAAAAAAAAATTGCAGGATATTTTTTGTACATTTTTCTACTATGTTGAAGTCAAATAAAGCCAAACTGACATTTCCCAGGAAATCAGACCACTGCAATTTGGAATAGGGTATGTTTGCTCAGTAACTATTTTTTGTTTATTTTTAAGCAGGAAATGTTACAGATTGCAGTTCAATATTTGGATTAATAGTGCTCACTCTAGCGGTTGATGTAGTGTATCAGTGAATAAAAATCTGCTTTAAGCAAAACAAGGAACTATTCATGGCCGCCAGAGTTTTCATTTGCAATTGGAATTACACGAAAATAAATTAACTGAATTGCAATTAAATGATAACCAACAGTTTCACCACCCTGAGAATTTCACATTTCATTGCTGTCAAAATATTAAACACACCTAATTGGTTTTGAATTTTGACATACTGCACCAAAAAAATAATAAATGTTAACATAAATTGTGACAGCAAAGCTCTGCTATGTCTTAACGTTTTTCAGCTCTGAACTGATTCTGAACATGCTGAACTGTGAATCCTCGCCACCTGGAGGATAAACTGAAGAGTACAGCTTCACAAACCAAACAGTTACTTACTGATGTGCCAGCGTCATTTCCGTCTACATGGTCACCCAAAATATTTAAAGCCACCAATGCAACCTACAAGAAAGAATATTGAGATAATGTAGCACATATATGATTCAAATAAGCAAACACACATTAAGTCCCCACATGAGTCTGTTCATACCTGATTGTAGAGGTTGTACTGATTAACATGGTTTCTGTGGAAGGTGAGTTTCAGGTATGTCCCCACTGCATCTACATGAACTGACTTCAGCTCTCTGGCTCTGAAACCAGTTTTCTCATTGTCCGAAAGAGACACATACCTGCACAGTAGAGAACATTCAATACAGCTGAACAGAACTATGCACGGATATCATACCTAGCTTCAGTCAACAATGCCAAGTAAAGGCAAAAGCTCCATTCTGAGCTTAGCATTGTTGACTGAAGCTAGGTATGATACCAGATTTGATATCTGAAGAGCAGATTTGACTCACCCAAGTCTATGGAGGCTCTGAGTCTGCTGGGATGAGCTGGGCTCTGGCAATCGGTCTCCAACATGAAACTCTATCTTGGATGGGATCAGGTACTGATGAGCCAGCAGCTGAAGCTTCCTGATACGGCATCTCTCAACCAACATCAGAATGATTTCCTGAGGAAATGGACAGAACCTACAAACAGCAAGTATAACATCTAATCAAATAATTATTACATTAAAAGAAAAACATTTTTCAACAAATTGCATAACATATTAGCACTTTTTACAGTTAAACAAAAATTAAACTGTAATTGAACTGTAATTCTCGGTCAGATATAATGAATCAAAATGGGAGCAATTTCTACTTCTACTGGGCTTTATATTTTTTTATTTTTAACCAATTCTGCCTCACAATCTAAAGTTCATTAACCTGGTGGATCTCCAGCCATTGATGGTGGGTGCATGGACCATCAGCTTTTTGGCACTGTAGTTTTCTTCATGACCAGACCAGCTGATCACATTAAAGCCTATCTTATGAGGCATCCCGTACCTGAGCTCTGATACATATGTAGAGAGAACATGAGAAATATCACAATACACTGAAATAATACCCTACACTGCAACACAAGATACAAACGTCACAAGAACCAGCTTGATATTGGGCAACATTCCTCAGTTTGTGATAAATTATGCAGTGTGTTGAGGTATGCTAAATAGAATTCCTCTGGGATCACACTACTGAGATAAAGAACATTTTTAATACGTCATTTTAAATATCTAAATATAAATTCATTTAAAAATATAAATTCCACGTATCAGAAATTTTAACACCATGTGGAGGTTTGTAAATACTTTATGTAGTTACCACATTGGTAACAACCTGTTACGACACATTTTAACCACTACATTTTAAACTCGCGTTTGTTTTGGAGGTTTGTTACATGCTATGAATTACGTTTATCATTGCGTTATGTTTAATGTATATATTAACACTATGCGTTATGTTGTAAGCGTTAGCGTTTAATCTGGCTAACCATACTAAGCGTACACCACGTTTACAACTCCTCCAAAACAGCTATAAGAATCCATATCATTAACCACCCATATCAACAAGACACACTTTAAATAACTAAATCGTGAGATCCCCTTAATGTTAAAGTATTCAATACGTTCTTTTATAAGGTGTTTACCCAAATACCGCAGCTGCCTCCATTCATCTCCATAACCACCGTTTGACAACTGAAGCATGTGCGCACGCGCAGCATTAGCTAATGCCGAAAACAATCCTGGTAGTTGTAGTTTTTAGTAAGAATACGTCTTTTAGTCATTTACAAGCCCTGAAACAGCGAAGTAAAAAATTTGGGCAGTATATACGTCAATAATCTGAAATGTCTCTCAAAACATACTGATGGTATTAAGTTTGAACTGAAACTGAAGATGACAAACTGAAAAATACATACACAAAACGACTCTTCAGGAACTCTTCCGGGTTGCGTATCGTCCCGGTTCCGGGTTGCATTGGACGGCATGGCTGAAGAAAGCACCAACGTTTGGCCAGAAATAGAAAAGGCAGAAAAAGAAAACAGACGTGAGCTGGTACTTCAGGGTTCCGCAGTAGACAAAAAGATTCAGAGTGATGGGGGAATTCATCCGCGACTTTATTCCCTTGCGCTCCTAAACTATCTCGAGATCAGTCAGTGTCACAGTTTGCATGAGATCAGTGAAAGCATCCGAGATCTGTCTCATCTACAGAGCCTGATCCTCTGCAGGAACAAGCTCACGTCAGTTCCAAAGAGTATCGGCGATCTGAAGGCTCTCAAAGTCCTAGATTTGTCTGTCAACCAGCTGCAGGTTTTGCCTGAGGAGATCTGTGCACTGAGCGAGCTCAACACTTTAAATTTAAGTTGTAACAGCATCACGGCTCTCCCGGAAGGTCTGAGCAGGTGCGTGAAGCTCGCCAGCATCAATGTATCCAAAAATGCGCTCTCGCGACTTCCCGTGGACTTATGGTCCTCCAACCTGGAGCTCCTCAGCAGCATCGTTGCATCAGAAAACGTGATCGAGGATCTGAGCAACGAGGTTCATAATCTGACAGCTCTGAAGGTGCGTTGATTTCTGTTTCTCGTGCTAATACGAAAACTGACGTGGCGATTATAGTAACTTATTTTAAAGGGACAATGCGTAACGTTTGCCTCTCTACCGCCACTTCTGTCTAAAAACGATTAAAATGCACGATACGTGTGAAGTTATTTTCTTAAGGTGAACGACCAGTTTAAATTCCTAATTGTGAGTCATTTCAGTGAACGCAGGTGTTGTGTTATAGATTTGATATGGTATTATGGTCTTTAAAATGCTTTCTCACTGCTCCTCATCTCAGGTTTTGGATCTCTCCAGCAACAAGCTTCAGGAGCTCCCCTCCGAGCTGGCTGATTGCCCCAAGCTGAAGGAGATCAATTTTAAAGGCAACAAGCTGAAGGACAAGAGGCTTGAGAAGATGGTGAATGGCTGTCAGACCAAATCGGTGCTGGACTACCTGAGGGCAGGTGGGAGGGGTAAAGGGAAAGGCAAGCAGCAGGACGGAGAGGCGGGCGATAAGGTGGACGCCGGACGCAGTGCCTCAAAGAAGAAAAGCGCTGGGAAGCAGAAGGGAAAAAAGGAGGTCGAGGAAGTGGATGATCTTAATCGGATGGTTGTGAGAGTTCTGCACGTGTCTGAAGCGCCTACAGCTGTCACGGTGAAAGTGTCCACCACCATCAAGGATGTCCGGCCCTACATAGTGTGCTGCATCGTGAAGGGTATGAACCTCAGACAGGGAAATGCTCTCAAGAGGTTTCTGGTAGCTCAGGTAGGGAAGGTCTGATTTGATCAATCTAGAGAAATCTTAGCCATATCCCTTTGGATTATTGTTTATGTATACGTATTAGATTATATTTTGCTTATATATTGCTGTCTTACCGTATTTGTGTGAAGTGATTTGAAAGTAAACTGTTTATTAAAGTTCCACCTCAAACCTGTTTGTAGACCAAACTTCATGATGAGATTTGTGCCAAAAGGACGGCTGCGACCATAGCAACTCATGACCTGGGCTTGCTGAAGGCGCCTGTTTTGTATGACGCCAGGCCACCAGATACACTGATGGTATGTGGGCAAATTACTTTGTGTGTGCGCGTGCGTGTGCGCGTGCACCATTTGCATGCATTTGCATGTTAGAATAGAGACATAAAAATATTGAAATGCGTAGAACTGACAAGCATTAACAAAACAACTCTGTAGAATTATGCATGTCTTTAATACAACAGATCAATAATTTTGACAGAATTAAGGGGTTTGCCCATTGTTTTCCTTTTAGCCGGTGTAATAAATAACACTTTTCCTCAAGTCCCACCTTTGAATGGATCAGTGTAAAAACATCAAGAAATTAAATGTGCAAGTTTCTATATTATATATATTTGTTTCATCAAGAATAGTTATATAAGACTTCTTTCATGCTTTGCTATTTAAATGGTAATTCTGCATAATTAGCCTGTCTTTGCATTTTACACTCACGTCAGTTTTCCTTCTGCACAATATAATTGGCCCTCTAGCTCGTTAGATAACTCCTCAATCAGAGGCACCACCTCTGGTTGCATAACAGTCAAATAATGAATATTTAATGAGCATTGTCCACACAGTTCTTATGAATGGTAGGAATCTGGTTTCAAAGCCCCACCGGCTGATTAATGACACTGTGAAGTCCCTTAATCCTCAGTTTTTAATAATAAATGACCGGTCCATTTTTATTGCTTTTGTTTCTCTTTGTGTCGATGGTGAATTCAGCACCTGCCCAAGAGACCAAAGGCGATAGGACAATAGGACGCGTTCCATTGTTTCATTCTCACAATAATGTGTGAACTCTGTTCATTCTGTGTGTGCAGATAGTTCCTCTGGGTCGTAAGGAAATAAAGGCGGCTGAACTTTTGAAACAGCTTCAGCTGGAGGCAGACGAGCAGAGAAAACAGAAAAAACGACAGAATGTCTCAGGACTTCACAAGTAAGATTTTAAATGATTATTTTTATTGATTACATAATATTAGCTCTGGCATCAGCAATGGGTAATAAAATCAAAATAACTGTGTACAGTTATCCTAACTTTAAAGTAAAAACATTTCTAAAGGCAAAGCACAAGGTATTATTTAGCATCAGTGCCCTTTGTCAGTGATCCGAGAAATATCTCTCATTTGTCAGATATTTAACCTGATGTCGTGGTTAATTGGTGTAACTTCATCCACGTAATTACATGAGCTCCGCTGAACGTTAAGTGCCAAATACTGAGTTGTGACGGAACGTGAATTCATTATTCAGCGTTTCGTTGATGTCTTCCTGTTTCGTGTATTTTAATTGTACTGCAGATACCTTCAGCTCCTTGATGGGAAAGATCTTTATCCCTGCCTGGTTGACGCAGAAGATCACGTGATCTCCTTCCCGCCAATCACAAACAGCGACAGGACAAAAGTAATCTACATAAATGATGAGATTATATCTTGATAAATGATGCTTATTTTACCTTTATGATGTTTATATGACTTCCTGGAATGTCCTGTACTTCCAGAATCACCTTAATTGACATGTATCGTGAGTTTACACAAGGAATTTGTCTTGGTAAACTGTAGCTTAACAGACAGTACAAAACAATAACAATACAAAAAAAACAGCATTTATAAACATTCCATATTAATGTATTCTTTTTGTCCATGTATGATGTATTTGATGTTTATAGGACAGCATGCAGTGATGCAGTGTCCTCATAATAAATGTTTACTGTAATTGTGTGTGTGCAGATAAAGAAGACCACACGTGAACTGTTTTTGGAAGTGACAAGTTCCACCAGTCTGCAGACCTGTAAAGACGTCATGGATGCGCTGATAACAGTAAGTACACTTGAGTGCCGTGTGCTTGCTTTGTGCATAAGCAAATATAATGAGACTGATTTCTGCATTTCTTTGTTAATTTATGGATATGAATATAATAGAAATCTTAAACAAATAGAATCTTTGGACGTTCTTTCAAATGAAAGTATACAAAAATCTGGCATACGATTTTAAATATTCTTACAAACACGCAAAATAAAAAAACAATCATGTACTGTCACAGGAAAATACTGTCACTGGATAACCGGACATGGCACTTGACTATTACACAATAATGGGGTCCAGAATTCCTTAAACTGGCCCCGTGTATGTACAATACAGTGCATTAATAAATCTCCAGCAGTGTCTGTGACTGTAGTACTGTTACAGTGTCACTCGAATAGTGTGTTGTTGTCGATTCTTCATTTTGATTCTGCTGTGCTGTAAATACAGCAGTGTTGGCAGTGATCTGAATGTGTTCTGTCACAGTGCAGCACTGGATTAGTGATGTCATGCCTTTGACTGCATTGCTTCTGAATGCTGATACATTAGTGGAAGAAATGAGCTCATCTTTCTATACACACACACACACACACACGGTGTACAGTGTCACAAAGACACATAATGCACGTGCAATTCAAGAGCGCACAAATGCAACAGATTTTACGAGTCAAGCTGCCTGTTCAGTTTAATTAATGTTCAATTATGGCAAAATGATTTAAAATATCTGTGTGCATGTGATTCAGTACACATGCTTTATAAAAGCTGTAGATGACACAGCAAGGTGACTTATAAACACACTACAGTGGGTAGATCATTTGTATACTTGGATAAAACGAAAGAAAGTCACCTGACCTGAATGGAAAACGGTGACATGGAAGGTAAAACCGAGGATTTGGCTTCGATTGCAGCTGTGAGATTTTTTACCATGACACGAATGACCTGATCCACTTTCACGACAGCTCGAATAGCTCCTGAATATTTTACTGTGAGATAACGCAAGACTCTCTGAATAATCACACTTTCAGTGCCATTAAATCAATTATCAAGGTCATCGCACTGCAGATTACAGTATTACCCGCTGACTGCCGGGAAAACCTACTCAACTGTTTCGCATTGTAACGGCACCTCCCAGTAGTTTTGACGGTAGCAACGGCAACTGTACACTAATGAGGTGTCTTACATAAAGCATTACGTAATCGCAGCATTGAATAAGCATTGATAATTTACAGTAGAATACAGTAGAACTGTATATTATTATATACAGTTGCTGTATATATTGTGTCTCATAACTGTTTTGTTTGTTTTAGAAAATGGCTGAGCTGAATAAGTTGACCATTGATCAGAAGGAGGACATAGGCTCAGATGAAGAGACTGAGGTGGTTTCAGGTTGTCCTGCAGAAGATCTGACATCCAGTGAACTCACCGTTCTGCAAGTGAAGGTCGTGGATGAAGACGGAAACCTGAAAGTGGTCTACCCGTCAAAAACGGACCTGATTACTGACAACAGCAATCTAACAGTCATCCGATAGTAAAATTACTGTTGTGTTTCTTTATCTAATTGCAATGTATCAAATCCAAACTTCTTAGTTAATTGTCATCTTTCATCACATGTTGCATTTATTGGTGATTGGTCCTTAATTACACTCCTTAATAAAGGTGTCCTTCATTCATGGGTAAAATATGGAGCCCTGCCATTTCTATTGTGAGATCTTCAGTAGATCAGATCTTAGTAGGTCAACCTGAATACAGGACCCAGAACCCCAACACAATGGCCTTCCATGTCTATACCAAATAATACAAATGTTGTTTTTGTGAAACACATTTATAACCATCACTTCAGTTTAATATGAATTAACTTCATTCTTCATTCTTATCAATAAAATAAGTGTGACACATTTGTGGACTTCTCTTGCTTTCATTTATTGCCTCTAATAAGAATGTTTTACTTGTATCAAGTTGTCCCTGAGCATGGAGACTGACCTAAAAAGACATTTAAAAATATTTGCATTTATATCAGAACTTGTGGTTTACAAGCCTTCTAATGCAATGTATAGTCATAAAAACAGTATTATTATATAACCATTTTAAAAATGTAGATCTTCAGGCATTATTATTCAACTTTCAGCATTGCTCGCGTCCTGTGTTTGTTTGTGCTTGTAGGGCACATGAATGCTTGGGGTTCGGTTACAGATCAAATGACTGGCAGCCTCAGGAAATGTAAAGAGGAGGAGAGAACGTCTGAGCTGTCTATAAGAGATAACAGCAGAACTCGGTCTCCTGGGACAATCCATCATGCCACAGAGCATTTACAGCACGCCAGCTTTCTGAGATCAATCAAAATAGCTATGAAGACCCAGAGGTATGAAGTTTGGGACCGGAGAACAAGATGGAAGACAGAGTATAACAAAGCTCCTAACATCCAGGAGCATTTCCACCAACTCGAAACCAACTCCAGCCCATCTGTGCCCTGTCTGGAGATGACTGGAATGAAGTCATCGTGGGGGACCTTGATCAACAACGGCAAAGATCTCACCAGCAAACCACGAAAGATTTTAATGCAGATCACTAAGGGGAACAGTGACAGAATTTCGGCAACTGGTAACTCGCTGCCTCCAATATACAGTCCGAGAATATCTGCCACCTCCACGTCATGTGCAAAAACTTGTGTGCCAAGTTTGGGACGTCCGGAGAACAAGTTGGAGAAGAAAGCCAATATTGCAAGGACGAACAAGGCATTGTTTAGCAGACAAAAGCAAGATTGTCGGTTGACCTCGGTGTCCCAACTGATCCACAGTGGGTTGACGGTCTTCGAGGAGTCAGACCAAGCTCAGAGACTGAAGAACCTGAGGAGCCTTGTGGCTCGATTCACAGAGGAACCACAGGGTGGACCTTCGGTTGTAGAGCCCAGTAACCTTAGTGCCAATGACAGAGAAAGGATGGAGGACTCTTCAAGTGTGTCTAAGGGCAGGTGTCTGCAGCCCCTCTCTGATTCAGCTATTGAGATGGACTCTGAGAGTTCACAAAAGAAAGGAAATGAGGAAGAGAAGAATAGAATGACAGACGGTCAGGAAGAGGAGTATTATACAGACCAGAGGATCACAGCGTGGGTCGTTAAAGTAAACGCAAGCTTGTTTTCTTCATCTGAGGAGGTTATTGACCAAACATTAGAAGAGCAGGATGTGGACACTATTAAGATTATCTATGGGCAAGATTGATGTAAAATATAATGTTATTTAACTAGAGCCAAAACAGGAAAATATGTCATTTAAATAAGCAAATTGGTTGTTACGACATTGTAAAAGATATAAGACAACAGAAAAAATAAAAAGCTGTTTTTGTTTAAAGAGTTTTTGTACTAATATATTAAAGACATTAAGTATAAAAACAGTCTTTCTTTGGTGCAGGGTAGAATAATTAAACATGTATTTTATTCAAGTACAGTAATAGGGTGTATACAGTAAGTTACAGTAAGTATACAGTAATATGGTGTATACAGTAAGTGACAATAAGTTACAGTTAACAGGAGTTCCAGTGAGAGACATAATTCACATTTCACATAATAGTTCTCAGTCTGTTTCATTATTCAGCTGTTGAGAATCTCACATGGAGTTTCTTTGTCAGCATCGACCTTTTTGACACCAAAAAGGTTTTAGAGCAACAGATTAAGCTGGTCTGGTACTAAACTGTGATGTGAGTAGCTACTCTGCATAAATTACTTTGCAGTTATAGTTTTGTTGTGTCTTAAACAGTGAATCATAAAGATCAAGGTATCCATGAGAAAGGAAAGTTAATATAAAATATCTTACTGAGAAATAGATGAACAATTGCAAAAACAAATGAGTACACCTAAATTTGGATCTTGCTCTAATTAATACGCTTTCATTAAAAATTACACTAAGACAATAATTTCATGCACAAAAATTTGAGAACCATTTTGATTCGAGAAAAGCAGACTGTGATCAAATCTAATTTCGGACTCAATACAATTGTATTTAATGAAGCATTATGTATGGACGACAGTCATTCTTCTCCAGTCCGGTAGACGGCAGCAGACACACAACAAATGACCGCTTAAAGCTTTATTGCCATAAGGAAAAAAACGTGTAAACATCTTTTACACGGCATGTAAAGTTTGGTCACATGTGCGATTACTGCATAAATAGGCGCACTGCATAAACTGTTGTTTAATTTACAATTCGTTGGAGGATGACAAATCATTTATTCACGGAAACTAAATAATGCACAATACCGGTACATTCAAGGCACTCTCCACTGTGTCAAGGCATTGATAGAGAAGGTGAGGGTTTGTAATGACATTGAACAAATTGACATTTTAAATACAGAGAGGTAACATTTTAAATATATTGAATGCTATTTAGACTAAATCTGAAAAATGAATGAATGCTGAATAAAACGTATGAAGCTGAGTAAGTGCTGGTAGAATGAAGCTAAGTAAGTGCTAGTAGTGTTAATGGCTAAAGAGCGCCACCTAGTGTGGTAAATATAAAGAGGCGAGGAAAAACATTTTAACACCTCCAGCTGTGCAGACGTCACTGGAGGAAGACAGGCACTCGTCAGCAGCAGCACACCCTCAGAAACAGACTACTGCCTTGATCCAATGCAAAGACAGTCCACACACACACGCACCATTTATCTGTTGTCTTCTCATTGCAAACCCATAATTTAATGTTAAAATCAATCTCTATATATCCATACATTATTTTTTTTCTTTTCCCCTATTTTATTTTGACCACCACACGTCACTACTGCCTGTACTAACTTTAAACCTGTACTTGTTATCATTACATGTATGTTTTTTGTGTATAATGCTTTAGCAATATTGTATGTAAAACAATCAAGTCAATAAAGGCCTTAAAACTGAACATTTAAATGGCTTTGTGTTTGAGATATCACAGTCTCCACTGATGACCTGGTAATATGTTCAGTTTAGACACTTCAAGTTTAGATTCTCAAGCTTTGTTTTCAGTGTTGTTTGGAACATTATCGTTTTCTTCTCCACCCTAAAACACATGCAGCTGTATGTAGGAAGGACAGCAAAAAAACATGACACTCCACACCCCCCCCCCATAGAGATGTGGTTAGTTACAGGAAAAGAGAACTGTGTGTAAACATTGTGGTTAAACATTTAGTTTGAGCAGTCTGCAAAGAAATACATGCTAACGCAAGAATTCTCGTGTCATGTGACCAATCTTTCATAAGCATTTTTAACTTTTAGCAGGTGCCAATAGGCTGTGATACCTTCTCTCCTTTCTTTGCATGCAGTGTCAGATGATAGTGAACAGAGAGGTATTAGTACAAGAAAATTGCACTGTACTGCACACAATTATTATTTTAATTGTGTTGGAGCCATTTCTTTTTTCTATTTTTTCATCGAATGGACTGATTTAATAATTTGAATACAATTTAGTTTGTTTAATTTGTTAATTATAATGATGTGTTTATTTGATTATCTGTTTTGAATGTTATGAGTTTGTGTGTTGGAGACTTTTATTATTTAATGACGACTCTGCATTTAGGGCAGGTGAGGAGTAGGTGGAGCAAGAGTAAGGGAAGGCGGACACAATTTTTAGACCGTGTGGTCCAC